>JAJOOS010013075.1:0-28537 GCA_029582725.1 Solanum chiquidenum
CACTATCCTTGAAAAAATTATCAACACACGCTGGGCCCACAAGATAGTGCCACGTAGGCCGAAAAGGGGTAGAAAATTATATATAAAATAAGTTCGGGGAGGGGGGTAATAGAACCTTGGTAAAGGTTAGGTGTGTCTCAAGAATTTTGGGCATAGGCTGGGGGAGTACTTATGCATTTTCCCAAAAAAAAAAAGGGAGAATGTTTGAGCTTAAGTGTGGGGTGCATTCGACCCTTGATGAAAATAAAGAGAACATGCTACTAGCTAGGCCATGAGGCTTCAGGAAGTTTTTCTAACCCTTGTTTTAAATTTTATTTGATGCTCTAGTTTTTACTGTTTTAACGAGTCTTTTCATTTTTTTAGGATGGATTCCTTGGCTTTTGTTTTCGGTTCTTTATTTGAGGATAGTCCTTTCGAACCGAGTGTCTTTTATTTTTTTAGGAATAAGTTTTTTTTTTTTTGAGAGAAAACAAAAAAACCTTTCGAGTGGTGTGATACTTGCTATTTAGGCCTAATTTTTGAGTAGTACTTTCTTGTGAATGCTTGATTGATAGTGAAATTACAAACTCTTTGACATCTAGGTTCATGATTGTGAATTTACATATAGCTTATTTTACTTTGTAGTTTGTTATGATCCCGTCTCTCTTAGAAGTGAAATTAATCCATCTTTATTGATACTTATGTCATGTGTGTTGAGATTTTGTTTATTCCATGTTTTGCATCTTAGTCAAGAACTTGCCTTACATGTTATTGAAGCGAAATAAAAAGTGTTGCTTTGATAAGGAGATGATAATAGACTTTCTTTGATTTTTCTTGTAAATTTAAGCCTTTTCATATATTATATCACTAGTTAACCCTTTTGAGCCTTTTAACCTATATTTTTCTTATAAACAACATGATCGACCGAATCCCTTTTTATTCATACCATAATTCTATTTGATCCAAAAAAAAATAATCTTTAATGCACTATGTAAGAAGAAAAATGAGAACAATGGTAGAAATAGAAAAGGATGGAAATGCTTGGTTTGTAGTTAATGAAACAAGAAGAGGTAAAAGATAAGATAACCCATGATTGTGATCCACACATCTCACGTTTCCCTAAAAAAAGTTGTAAAACTCATGTGTCGGCCTTGGTCCTTCCATGGACATTGTGCACTTTAACTCGGGTTGAAGCCTAAGTTGAGGGTGGTTACTTCAGAAGTTACCTTGATGATGACTCTGGTCCTTCCAAGGACATCGTGCACCTTAACACATGTAAAATATGTAAGTTGAGAGTAGCTATTACCAAGGAAAACTTTTTTTAAAAAAAAGATTAAAGAAAAGTTTGAAGCATTCATGAGATGATGAGAATTACTTGTGAAATAATTGTTGAAGAGAGGATTCAAAATAAAGTAAAGAAAATAATGGGTGATGAAGTTTAAGATTGTAAAGTGCTTAAGGAAGTGTAAGTCACTATTATATAGTTTTCTTACCCATCTCCTAACCTACATTACGATTCGTTAAAGTCCTATTTGATTCTATTTAAGCATGCTTAATTAGTGGAGATATACATAATGGCAAGCATATGGTTCATGTGAATTTTATTTGTGAGTATGAGAGTTGTTCTTGATATGAAGTCCTTAATTTATATTCAATTTTTTGAATTGAGTGTGTAGACTATTCTTTGTGTGAAGGGCACTTGTTTCATGATAGATAGGTAATTTTATTAGCTTTCTTTGATGAGAGTAGGTGAGCAAGCTTAAATTTGATGAGTTTAAAGTCATTCCTTGAGGTTAGGAGGTTAGAGATTTGTTTTTTATTTGGATGTCTTGCATAATGATTGAGAAGTCTACTTGATATTTTGAAATTGATATATGGCCTATTGTTTGTATTAATCAAAGTGATGTCATTTCTATTTTGATGTTTTGAGATGAGATTTATTGTTTGCTCGAGGACAAACAAAAGTTTAAGTGTGGGGTATTGATGTGAGGCCAAAAATATATATTTTATCATTATTTACCTCATATTTATCATTTTTGAGCATAAATTTTATGAATTATGCTAAATATTATATAATATTTGTAAGAATAAATTGGTGGAATAATGAAGAAGTTTAAAGCTAAAACAAATTAAAAATAGAAGGTTAAAGAATGAAATCAAGCGAGAAGTTTAATGGATTAAAGTGAATAAAATAATATATTTGTATATATGGAAAAAGCGGCTAATCAAATATCAAAATTTCAATTGCTGCCACGTGGCAGTCATTAAGAGAATGTGAGTGCAACTGACACGTGGCAGTAAATTAATGCAGCAAGAGCTTGAAGCGACAGTACTTTTTCACGCAGACAGCTTCACGAAAAAAAAGCAATCCAATTCCTTTTGGTTTTGGATTCCTAATTTAATTTGGCCTCAATTATTTTATTTAGGATTTACTATATTTATAAATAGTCCATATAAATAATTATTGCAGGAGATCATTCATAGAAGATACTTTTTAGGGTTCTTTTCTTCTTCTTCTTGGGTTAGCCACTATTGTTTAACTATAGTTTTTGGTGTGTTCTTGGAAATTAACTTGCAAACATTAGCAATTTGATTTCCTAATTTCGGTTTATAAAGATTCTTGCTTTGAATTTTAATTGGAGATTACAGATTTCTTATACTCATTACGTAAGTTCATGAATTCTTCTTCTAAAAATATGAATTGTGTTTTTGCTAGCATGGGTAACTAAATCCACAACTAGGGTTGTGGGAACCATGAACGATTAACAAAGTAGGAATAGTAACTAAGTAATTCTTGAATAGTGTTGTTGCATGCATTGATAATTCTTTCGTTTAGAAGTCTTTTTAACGGTGGCCAATGTTAGAACTCGCCTTGTTGCTACTTGCTGAACCAAGGAGGTTGTTAATAAGAAAAGAATTATCAGCATATATTTAGTGTGATACTATCTAATAGTCTAATGTCAATTGGTGCGAGGGTGAAAACTAAGTTATACATTGATGTGATGTCTAATATGAGGTAAAAGTAAGTGTTAGTAAATTATACACACGTAGCAGGACCAATGCAAATTTTTTATTTGGCAGACCAAGCACTTAGGAATACATAACTTGCCACTTTGCATGTGATATACTAGGAAAATATTACTATTACTAGAATTACCGCGTTGTGAGCTTATGGGGAACACATACACCCTAGTTTCTTTCTCTCATTGATAACAATTATAGTTAGAATCTTGCTCACTTGCTGTCTAAACAACAATCAATTATTTGTTACAGAACCCCCCTCCCACCCCACCTTTATTTACTTGTCTCGAAAATACGTTGACTAAAGGAATATAATCGTAAGTTATAGTTAAGTCTAAATCATATTCCTCGTGGGATAGACCCCAACCTACGAGTTGGGTTCTTTACTTGATAACAATCGCTTATGCTTCTTTAGGGAGGTGTAATTTGAGCGTTTCAAATTTTGATGCCGCTACCGGGGAATAAGGCTTTTAGATTAAGTTTAACTACATTATTGAATTTTAGTCAAGTATTTTCCGATTTTACATTTTTGTTTTTAGTTTTGTTTTCTGCAGGTTTCAGCTCTAGTTACACGAAGTCGAGGCAAATTCTTGACCCCCTACAATCCTGAATTGAGAAAAACTTTGAGGAAAATGGCTAATCACGGAGTACACAATAATCCAATCGGAGAGGGTCAAGGAGATGGAATCTGAGTAACTAAGGTGTCTGCGTCGTGCCGCGACGTTAAATTAAGCGTTAATTGGGAGGCAACTCAATTAGTAGTGTAACTTCTTATTTTATTTTATTTTTATTTTATTAGTGTCACTTTTTTTTTGTCTTGTTTTTACAGATAATGGGAAGTCTGAGTACCCAAAAAAAAAAGGAACATGTTTGAGCTCAAGTGTGGGGTGCATTTGACTCTTGATGAAAATAAAGAGAACATGCTACTAGCTAGGCCATGAGGCCTCAGGTAGTTTTCCTAACCCTTGTTTTAAATTTTATTTGATGCTTTGGGGACATAACATATTTTTAAGTGTGGGGTGGAGGAATGAATTCCTAGTTTTTAGTGTTTTATTGAGTATTTTTATTTTTTTAGGATGGGTTCCTTGGATTTTATTTTCGGTTCTTTTTTTGAAGATAGTCCCTTTGAACCTAGTGTCTTTTAATTTTTTAGGAATAAGTTTTTTTTAGAGAAAAGAAAAGACTCTTTTGAGTGGTGTGATACTCACTATTTAGGCCTAATTTTTGAGTAGTATTTTCTTGTGAATGCTTGATTGATAGTGAAATTGCAAAGTATCTGATATCTAGGTTCATGATTGTGACTTTGTATATAGCTTATTTTATTTTGTAGTTTGTTATGATCTTGTCTCTCTTAGAAGTGCAATTGATCCATCTTTATTGAGATACTTGTGCCATGTGTAGTGAGATTTTATTTATTCCATATTTTGCATCTTAGTCTAGAACTTACCTTGCATATTATTGAGTGTTAATTTGTTTAGGAGATGATAATAGGCTTTTTTTATTCTTCTTGTAAATTTAAGCCTTTTCATATATTATATCACTAGTTAACCCTTTTTAGCCTTTTAGCCTATATTTTTCTAGTAAACCACATGATCGAGCCGAATCTCTTTTTATTGATACCATAATTCAATTTGATCCAAAATGAAATTCTTAATGCACTATGTAAGAAGAAAAATGAGAATAATGACAGAAGTAGAAAAGGGTGGAAATGCTTGGTTTGTAGCTAATGAAACAAGAAGAGGTAAAAGATAAGATGGCCCATGATTGAGATCCACACATCTCACGTTTCCCTAAGAAAAGTTGTAAAACTCCATGTCAGACATTGTGCACTTTAACTCGGGCTGAAAGCCTAAGTTGAGGGTGGCTACTTTAGAAGTTACCTTGATGGTGACCTTGGTCCTTCCAAGGACATCGTGCACCTTAATGCATGTAAAATACGTAAGTTGAGGATGGCTATTACCAAGGAAATTTTTTTTAAAAAAAAAGTAAAGAAAAGATTGAAGCATTCATGAGATGATGAGAATTACTTGTGAAATAATTGTTGAAGTGAGGGTTGAAAATAAAGTAAAGAAAATACATAAGTATCCCCAGCCTATGACCAAAATCCCTGAGACACACCTAACCTTTACAAAGGTCCTATTACCCCCTGATCATATTTTATATATAATGTTCTACTCCTTTTCGACCTACGTGGCACTATCTTGTGGGCCCAACGCGTGTTGACAATCTTTTCAAGGATAGTGCCACGTAGGCTGAAAATGGGTAGACAATTATATATAAAATAAGTTCGGGTGGTAATAGGACCTTAGTAAAGGTTAGGTCTGTCTCAGGGATTTTGGTCATAGGCTGGGGGGTACTTATGCATTTTCCCAATAATGGGTGATGAAGTTTAAAATTGTAAAGTGCTTAAGGAAGTGTAAGTCACTATTATATAGTTTTTCTACCCATCTCCTAACCTACATTACAATCCGTTAAAGTCCTATTTGATTCTATTTAAGCATGCTTAATTAGTGGAGATATACATAATGGCAAGCATATGGTTCATGTGAATTTTATTTGTGAGTGTGAGAGTTGTTCTTGATATGAAGTCCTTAATTTATATTCAATTTTTTGAATTGAGTGTGTAGACTATTTCTTTGTGTGAGGGCACTTGTTTCATGATAGATATGTGATTTTATCAGCTTTCTTTGATGAGAGTAGGTGAGCAAGCTTAAATTTGATGAGTTTAAAGTCATTCCTTGAGATTAGGAGGTTAGAGATTTGCTTTTTATTTGGATGTCTTGCATAATGATTGAGAAGTCTACTTGATGTTTTGAAATTGATATATGGCCTATTGTTTGTATTAATTAAAGTGATGTCATTTCTATTTTGATTTTTTGAGATGAGTTTTAATGTTTGCTCGAGGACAAACAAAAGTTTAAGTGTGGGGTATTGATGTGAGGCCAAAAATATATATTTTATCATTATTTACCTCATATTTATTATTTATATTTATCATTTTTGAGCATAAATTTTATGAATTATGCTAAATATTATATTTGTTAGATTAAATTGGTGGAATAATGAAGAAGTTTAAAGCTAAAACGAATTAAAAATAGAAGGTTAAAGAATGAAATCAAGCGAGAAGTTTAATGGATTAAAGTGAATAAAATAATATATTTGTATATATGGAAAAAGCGGCTAATCAAATATCAAAATTTCTATTGCTGCCACGTGGCCGTCATTAAGAGATGTGAATTGCAGCTGACACGTGGCAGGATAACGTAGCAAGAGTTTGAAGCAGCAATACTTTTTCACGCGGACAACTTCACGAAAAAAAAGAATCCAATTCCTTTTGGTGTTGGATTCCTAATTTAATTTGGACTCAATTATTTTATTTAGGATTTACTATATATATATATATATAAATAGTCCATAAAAATGATTATTTTAAAAGATCATTCATAGGAGATACTTTTTATGATTCTTTTCTTCTTCTTGGGTTAGCCACTGTTGTTTAACTCTAGTTTTTAGTGTGTTCTTGAAAATTAACTTGCAAACATTAGCAATTTGATTTTCTAATTTCGGTTTATAAAGATTCTTGCTTTGAATTTCAATTGGAAATTACGGGTTTCTTCTACTCATTACGTAAGTTAATGAATTCTTCTTCTAAAAATATGAATTCTGGTCTTGCTGGCATGGGTAACTAAATCCACAACTAGGGTTGTGGGAACTATGAGTGAGCGATTAACAAAGTATGAATAGTAACTAAGTAATTCTTGAATAGTGTTGTTGCATGCATTGATAATTCTTTCGTTTAGACGTCTTTTTAACGGTGGCCAACGTTAGAAATCGCCTTGTTGCTACTTGCTGGACCAAGGAGGTAGTTAATAAGAAAAGAATTATCAACATAGATTTAGTGTGATACTATCTAAGTCTAATGTCAATTGGTGTGAGGGTGAAAACTAAACCATACAATGATGTGATGCCTAATATGAGGTAAAGGTATGTGTTAGTAAATTATACACACGTAGCCGGACCAAGTGTCACCCCCCAAACTAGGAGAGGCACAACAGGCACCCGGTGCCTTACTTAACTTAGCGAACCAACAGAAACATGAAATAAATGATACAACAAGGGCCGATAAGGCCACTATAAAACCTCCTGAAATGAGATACCTAGATTGATGAGGTCACCACAATATCAACAACATAAAGAAAGGGCCTACGAGGCCAACTTAAATGATAAAGAACTAGCAAGCTGACAAGGCTACAACTGCAATCATATAAATAATAAGCCGACAAGGCTACATATAGAAGCTAAGAAGACCCAATGAGGTATGTCCACAAGTCTCTACGAATCCTACCACTCGACAGGTTGAGACAAGGCCCCAACAATACCAACAACCATATACAAAACTCAAGTATACAAAATCTACATACAACCAACAGTTCCAGGAAGAGTGGAGCTTACCAATCTTCAGCTGAAACAACATTCCTATTGCAAAGAACGATCATGACATCTGTATGAACCTGCATCATGACATGCAGCGTCCGTGGAAACGGGACGTCAGTACGAGTGAAAAAGTACTGATATGTCAGGTGAAAAGTTAAATCATAACTAGTTGCGATAAAAGGGTAATAGAGATACCACCTGAAACTAAAACTCTAATAGCCTCCATGGTTGACATTTGACATCATAGTAATCAACTATGTATGATATGCTCGTGTAATCGTATGTCGTGAATACATATATATATATATATATATGCAAATGCATGATATACCCAACCAATTGCTAGCAATGGTGGTGCTTTCTGGTAGCTAACCGGCATCACATTCGCCAATTTGTGGCCATCAATGTCTCATACGTATAAATATAGGCAATAGGCCTCATACCTCTCGATTATAGCTCGGGAGTAGAATGCATAGCATGTCATGTCATAGATTCATAATGCATATATCTCTTACCGTTGTCATGTTGCCAATCTTGGCCCACTGGTACTCTTGTTCTCATAATCCCATAATCACTTTCATATAAGATATTAACGACTCATAGGACCTCATAGACTTAGAATAACCCTGGATACTTAACTTGAATTTAGAAAGGTAACTTAAACCTGAGAATGTTCATAAAGAGCTTAAGGTGCTTAAAGAGTTTCATTGTAACTTCACTTAACTTTTGTACGACCATTTAGGTCTATAGACTCATAATAAACTCGAAGCTCTTAACTAGACTTCAGCTTAGCAAATTAATCATTTAGAAACTCAAAAGGAGTCTGACATGCCTGACCTTATTTACTATAGAAGGCTCCACTTTGGTAATGGAATGCGCTTGCTTAGAAACAAGATTGTTTGACAACTTAATAAGTCTTCATCAGTTCAGCCTCATTCTTAGGACAATAGCTCGCTAATAAATATAAGGAATAAGAAACTCTACGGAAAATAACTTTAATTGTCAAGTATACTTCAAATAGTACAAACACTATAATGATATGATAATGTCAAGAAATAAGATCAGCTGACATCCCAATGCCCTTCACAGAGGATCTTCCTAGCAATAAAATAGTAAAAATGGCTTATTCGATACAATTTTTTTTAGAATCCATGCGATATAAAAAAAAAAGAGTTTTGCCTTAACATACCTTGAATACGACCTTTCTGAAGCTACTACGAACTCCTTCTACCCGTTTCCCTTTTCCCAAACATATGATTTGCTACCCTTTATAATTCATACACAAAATAATGGAGAAAATACGAACTTATTTTGAAAAGGGGGGACATCTCTCAATTTTCTAAAGATATTAACATATATATTTATTAAGAGAACAAGAAGATGATAAGGAGCTGCATACGTTTATTTTATTTTATTGTTTAGAACTAAGGCATCACTACCCTTTATTTCCTCAGTATGCCAAAAGCTTATGTAGTGATATACATTAAAATGAAAGGCGGTGGAAAATAATTAGACATAAGGGTGGAGACTTTAAACATTAGCCAATCAAAATTAATTACTACAGCCCACTTTCTTTCTTTTTATTAAGTGACCAATACGTAGCCGAAATACAATCTTCACTAATAAATTTATCTCATTGCGTAAATGCTTGAGCATGACGTAGAGCTTTTTTTAATATATCACAATCAATATAAAATTATTTTGAATAAAATTTACCTCATAAAATAAAATTTTATTAACATAAAAAGACTCACTATTTCTGTTAAGATATTACTAATTGATAAAACTCTTTAAAAAATAAAAATATATACAAATATATTGTAGCTAAGAATTTTTCCATAAATGCTCAAGACATTTTAGAAAGGCAATAATATAGAATTTTAAATTTCAAATTTTGATTAAAATATAAAGTTATCAAATCACATACAATGTTATGATAAAAATCTCCAATTTAGGTTGGTAAGACTCTTACACTAGACAAAGTACAATCGTAAATACCCCAAGTGTTACATTCTTTCACCTTAGAAACATTCGTCCTCAAATTAAAATAAATGCATGTGGGTATAATGCTCGGAACTCTTTTGAAATTTCGAAAAAAAAAAACATTCATTTATACATAGAACTACTCCAAATCTAAAATTCATAGGACAATACACGTCATATCAATAAAGCAACGTGTGAGAAAACATTATTAAATTGCCACTTAATGGAAAATATTCCTCCACGAAGGAAACTTTTCTTTACTTATCTATTTGAAGTAGACACATAGCATGTAATGTATGAACAAATATGTCATTTAAAATTTATTTATTAAGCACGAAAGGGACATAATAATAATGTGAGTTTGGTAAAGATATATTTTTGTGTGATAGACAAGATACTTCAATTCTTAATTTATAATCGTGTTATTATGAGTACAACATTTGCTCATATATTATTACGATGTTACACACAAAAGTGATAAATATGCCAATAACTCATAAGCAATCTTTCGCGATAGAAATGCACTATGCATAATAGTGAACATTAGAAGGAGTGCAAGAATCTCATAATTGATCAAGCTCTATAGTTATAAGAATGTATGCTATGTTAAAACTCAACCTATGACATATAAAATGAAATATAAACAGATAATATAAAATTTCAGTTTCATTTAAACATTAGCTCATTACCATGGTACCTATATATATACACGTGTACTCTAGGTCCTTTAAATACATAGGTCATGGGGAATAACATAAATGAAAAATCAATCCATAAAGAATTTAACATCTGCATTACATTAAATATCATATCACTTACAATTAAAATGCATCTCAGTGATTGACAATTTAGGATACCCGATACATGATTTTTTTTAAGGGACAACAACATGTAGTGCTTAAACTACAAAGATAGTCAATACATGAACATAGCTTCAAACACAAATACTTGTATTACACAATCTATCAATCATGTATTATACGAGCAATTTAAAATAGATGATGTAATCTTATGAGTTTTGATAAACTTATATTATTTCGATGTATGAACTATAAAATTTGTATCATATAAATAAATACTTCGTAAGGTGGGTAACATGCGAGAAATTTGCTATGACAAGTGATCATGATGAAATATAGTCTTGTATTTCGTAAAGTAGGTATTGTTTAGGCATGCAATTTGTTTGTCATGCAACGAATATTATATTATCCTTTAAAGTGCATATTATATAGCACATAAAGACATTCATTATGAAAAATGTGACATTATGACCCAGACTTGTCTAGGGTGATTTATTTATTTATTTTTACCATGAGAGAAATTAATTAATTAATTTTTATACACATAAATATGCCTTATAATCAAGGATAATAATAATAATAAAAAAAAATGAAATTGGAAGACAAATACCATTTGGGAAAAGAAGATAAGACTTGAACAATATAGCATATGTGCTATCAGTTATATATATATTTTAGCATATAAAATATAAACATGTTTCAATTAAATACATAAAATATAAGCAACGATCCTAAGAAAATGAATTCTATGAACATATTGTTTATGTATAGTATTTAAGAAGGCAATCTTGACAAAAAAAATAAAAAGCACCTAACATGCATGCATCTACTAGGCTTGTATGTGACATGATTGTAGTTTTGAAATCAATACATTTGTGTCTTATAGAAAGTAAATAATACCTCATTCGAGCGGTTAGACTTCTACATACTAATTATCTAAACTTTGAAAAACGTGTAATACCCAAACAAATGATCTATGAGGCACATGATATATAAATAGGTGATTTACAACATCTATACTATATAAGCAATTAATATTTATTAGTGGGAGTACATTTTTTCACGCATATGTATGTAACATGTGATCTGGTAAGTAGTATCCTATGAAGCATGTAGTGCATGAACTTGAAGTCTACAAGACATGTAAAACATATAGAACCTTACATATAAACACATGCTTAAAAAATACATGTACTATTTTAACAATGATTCATATCGCGGGTAACCTATAAATAATAAACCAGAATCCAAATAACATAAAAATAATTATTTAATAACTAATTTTACACGGGTCAATACCTTCCATGAACCATATAACATGTAAACATATTATTTTAAAAAATAAGTGACATGTAATCAATGATTCATATGACGTGTAATCTACATGTTTCCTCAAAATAGATGATTTATACAATTTACGATACGCAGACAACTACCCTATGACATATGAACATATGATATAGTGTGTATATACATAGTCATGTGGTTGAATATTTCCTAAAACAAGTAATATATAAACAATTACCTCATGAATCACGTAATCATACAAGTTCTTACTGTATGAAATATATAGCATATAAATAACTAGTTTGTGTAACACATAAGTAAGTCTTACTAAACAAGTAGGTAAGTCTTTGTGGATTAGCAATTAAGTTTTCATAAACTTATAGATAAAATCATTAAAAACATATGACAAATAACCCTTGATGGATAGCACACAAAAGAGTTTGATTGTCTATCAAATAAAATTACTCCCAAATTTACATAGTTAGGTCTCAAGCTACAGATCATGATTACTCTCTTATAAATATACTTAATAAGCTTAAACAATTTTTTCCTACTTATCCTATTATCTCCAAATGTTTTTTTGAGTAAAGTAATTGTTCAGATAATACTACCATATTACCACAAGGACGTTAAAGAGTTAAAAATACAATAAATATTTATGAGCTGGTTTGCATAAAATATTTTGATACAAGTATATTTTTGAAAAGCAAATCAAATGATTGTTAGAGGACCTAAATACCTCAGGTGGTTCTAAAAAGTTTCATTGCCCCTATACACATTATAACACAAGATAATATATAGATATCAAATACATATCATGAAATCTATATAATTCTACATAATGAACTCGAATAAGGGCTTGGAACTCAAGACACACCATAAACATGACCATTATAGCAATAAAAGATAAATAATATTTAACAACTAAGAAAAGTTAACTCATCACGTACTTCACTGTACAATATTATGAGCTACAACTATTTATCGATTCAATCACAAAAAAAAAAATGACACGAGGATTATATATATCTTCAGAATATTTTCTAACAAAATTTTACAAACAGTCAAAAATACCGACCTTCCGAACAAGAAAAAAAAGTTAAAAACAAAATATATTAAAACTTATGATCAACAATGTGGATAAAATAATTATGGCAAGTATGTCTTTGATCTTTTATGAAGAATATGCAGCAAAATTTATATTGAGAAGATTTCGCGTGTGATCACATTTTATGTAACAGGTAGTATATAAGAGTCCGGAGCCTAAAGGGCAAAAAAAATTGTTAAAAATTCCAAAAGGGCACATCACTTTTTTTTCTAATCAAAAGGACAAAATCGCTATTGACGCAGCGATTTTCCTCTGACAAAATGACGAAAAATCGCTGCCCTAGCAGCGATTTCGTCTAAAAACTTTTTTAAAATTTCTTTTATTAAAAATCGCTGCCACAGCAGCGATTTTGTTAAAAAAAAAATTAATTAAAAATCGCTATCATTGTAAAAAAATAAAAATAAATTTTGCTGTGGCTGCGATTTTAAGTCAGATTTTTTTTTCCCTTACACATCGCTGCAGGGGCAGCGTTTTTCATGCCTAGTGCTATTATTTTCATGCCTATTATTAATTATTAGTAATATAAAAATGATAAACAAGACGATAGTATACTCAATAAAATTGTTGAACCATGAGGAAAATTGAATTATCTATCATAAATAATAATAAAAGAATATTAAATTCAAAAAAAAACTTTTTAAAAAAAATTCTTAACCAAAATCCAAAATCGCTGCTATAACAGCGATTTTTATTATTGTTTTGTCAGAAGCCCTTTTGGTTAATTTTTTTTTTGATGTGCCGTTTTAGTTTCTTTTAAAGAAAAAAGCAGCGATTTTAAATTTTAAAAAAAATAATTTACAAAATCGCAGCGATTTTTAATTTTAAAAAAATTCTTTACAAAATCACTGTTGTGGCAGCGATTTTTAATAAAAAAATGTTTTTTTTTTTTTTACAAAATCGCTGCCCTAGCAGCGATATTTAATAAAAAAAATATAAAAAGTTTTTAGACGAAATCGCTGCTAGGGCAGCGATTTTTCGTCATTTTGTCAGAGGAAAATCGCTGCATCAGTAGCGATTTTGCCCTTTTGGTTAGAAAAAAAAGTGATGTGCCATTTTAGAATTTTTGACAATTTTTCTTTGCCCTTTAGGCTCTGGGCTCTAGTATATAAGTAGATTCTTTATAAACATGAGTAGCATATAATTAATGATTTTCATAACCTGTAACTACAGACAAGGGGTTGGTCGTACAAATAGTATAAATGATGAACCTAAAAGGGCATTAACACCTAAGCTAGTGACCCTATAAAAACAGTACCATGATTATCTTTACATGTAACACCTATAATCATATAAGTAATATATTGTAACATATTCATATTTAGGCTTTTGAGGACAAATTCGTTTCGGTAATTAATGGAATGACTGACTTTAAAGCATTTATAGGGGTCATCTTAGTCATGATTTATAATTTACAATATATATAGTATATCGGTTGATATAATAAAATATAAGCTTCTTTATAGAACTCACGACATGTAAGAAATTAATCTGATATAGTGCATTCTCAGGGATAACGTAACCTATTTATAGTATAACATCATAAAATAAATAATCCACAAAATAGGGAAAATGGAATATAACTAGAAGCTTATGAACCAAGCAACAAGTAAAAGTAAACATGTATGACATGTAACACACATAATCCTATAAACAAGTAAACCATAAAAGATTCACATATGAACTCATAACCTAATTCACTAAATAGTTAATTGGAACATATACATCATTCCTTTAGACCTTTAGAAGAGTCGTACCCTAACTAAAAACTTCATTTTACACGTACATATAATTCAACTCATTCAGATAACATTCTTCTTTATCTCAAAACTATAACCACTTGATTTCCTATGACAATTAACTAATAATATACCCTCTGTTAATATGATTATTTAACTTAGATCTAATCCCTCAACATTTTTTTTTTGTTTACTCTAACCTTTAATTGCAAAATAAAATAAAATTGCTTTAACCTTATTATAAAACATAATGAGATAAATCCTCACACATATATCTTTACAGAACATTTGAGGATACTTACTCATGATCTGAGTTTTTATAAAAGAACTTAGACAAATTCCATTATAGTCGGGACATTCAAAGGTATGCATCTTATAAAAATTCTCCATCTAACTAAGGGTTATAGGTTAGAAACTACCTCTTTGGAATTTTTTTTAGCATAGAGCCTGTTGGACTGGTATAAGAAAACTGTTAATAAACAAAATTTATATGACATTTAAGCAGAAGGTGAATTAGAATTAAATTCTTATGACTTAGTTGTATCGCATGATCTAAGAAATGAAAGAATAGAAACTACATCTAAATATCTCATACCCTCCTGATTATAAGTGTGGTGCACAACATACTCATAAGCAAGACTCTACCTGATACGACTTGTGAACTCCCTGGGATACGACCTGCTCTGATACCAAGTTTGTCATGCCCCAAACTAGGAGAGGCGCAAACAGGCACCCGGTGCCTTACTTAACTGAGCGAACCAACTGAAACATGAAAGAAATGATACAACAAGGGACGATAAGGCCACTATAAAACCTGCTGAAACGAGATACCTAGATTGATGAGGTCACCACAATATCAACAACAAAAAGAAAGGGCCTACGAGGCCAACTTAACTGATAAAGAACTAGCAAGCCGACAAGGCTGCAACTGCAATCATATAAATTATAAGCCGACAAGGCTACATATAGAAGCTAAGAAGACCCAATAAGGTATGTCCACAAGTCTCTACGAATCCTACCACTCGACAGGTTGAGACAAGACCCCAACAATACCAACAACCATATACAAAACTCAAGTAGACAAAATTTACATACAACCAACAACTCCAGGAAGAGTGGAGCTTACCAATCTTCAGCTGAGAAAACATTCTTATTGCAAAGAACGATCATGACATCTGTATGAACCTGCATCATGACATGTAGGGTCCCAGGCAACGGGACATCAGTATGAGTGTAAAAGTACTGGTATGTCAGGTGAAAAATTAAATAATACCTAGTTGTGATAAAAGGGTAATAGAGATACCACCTGAAACTAAAACTCTGATAGCCTCCATGGTTGACATTTGACATCATAGTAAGCAACTATGCATGATATGCTCGTGTAATCGTATGTCGTGAATACATATATATAGATGCAAATGCATGACATACCCAACCAATTGCTAGCAATGGTGGTGCTTTCCGGTAGCTAACCGACATCACATTCGCCAATTTGTGGCCATCAGTGTCTCATACGTATAAATATAGGCAATAGGCCTCATACCTCTTGATTATAGCTCGGGAGTAGAATGCATAGCATGTCATGTCATGGATTCATAATGCATATATCTCTTATCGTTGTCATGTTGCAAATCTTGGCCCACTGGTACTCTTGTTCTTATAATCCCATAATCACTTTCATATAAGATATTAACGACTCATAGGACCTCATAGACTTTTAGAATAACCATGAATACTTAACTTGAATACGACCTTCCTGAAGCTACTACGAACTCCTTCTACCCGTTTCCCTTTGCCCAAACATATGATTTGCAACCCTTTATAATTCATACACAAAATAATGGAGAAAATACGAACTTATTTTGAAAAGGGGGGACATCTCTCAATTTTCTAAAGATATTAATATATATATTTATTAAGAGAACAAGAAGATGATAAGGAGCTGCATACGTTTATTTTATTTTATTGTTAGAACTGACGCATCACTACCCTTTATTTCTTCAGTATGCTAAAAGCTTATGTAGTGATACAGATTGAATTGAAAGGCAGTGGGAAATAATTAGATATCAGGATGGAGACTTTAAACATTAGCCAATCAAAATTAATTACCAACCTTACTTAATATTAATTACTACAGCCCACTTTCTTTCTTTTTATTAAGTGATCAACACGTAGCCAAAATACAATATTCACTAATAAATTTATCTAAATCATATTCCTAGCGGGATCGACATCAACCTACAAGTTGAGTTCTTTACTTGATAACGATCGCTTATGCTTCTTTAAAGACATGTAATTTGAGCGTATCACACGCCCTGAGCCTACACCCTGGGCGGTACTGGCACTCGAGAACCATTGATGGCCCCAAGCAAACCCTTGGCCTAGTTTACTTACTCAGCAGAAGACCTTAAGCATTAAAAAAAGAACTCAAATGCAAGATAACTCAACTGTCTCAAACTAAACTCATAATGTTTTAGAAATAAACATTTAACTTAGCCAAAGTGGCAACTCAAATCTGAACATAAGCCAATATCAAGGTAAAGATAAATGAACTAACTGACTGTCTATCTATGAACCCTCTAAAACAACTGAGATGGATGTCAGGACAAGACCCCCGATCATCCTAACAAATGAAATGATAACAAAGGAGCCCTCCGGAAAGCAAGGAGGCTCACCAACAAACTCTGGAGCTCACTAGAATCAACGATGTGATGGATGCTGATCCTGGTTACCTATGTCTAGATGCAGGACAAATGACAACAGTACATTAAATGTACGAGTATGCGAGGAGAATTGTAAAACAAGACATAAGCTGGAAAAGAACTGAAGAAACAAACCTGATCTCAACTGAACTGATTTCAATATAAAGCAGTGTAAATAAATGCAGTATAAAGAAAAACTTTAAAACATGTTTTTTAACTCTATGTATTTAGAAATATAATAATAACACTGTATGTATGTAAAGATACAATATGAACTCTGTTTGTCTATGAAAATACAAATATTCCTGATGTATATAAAAATACAAAATACTATTGTGGAAGTTTCTCTAACTGACTACCATCACTTAAGAGCTATCGTGATGATATATCATTTTGCCTCACGCTGCCAGGGCCGTCCTATACATTTCCATGGGTGTAGAACCTGAACTACTAAGTGGATCCACTAGTCTATGCTAAAACGCACTAAAGGAATCATCTAAAAAGTATGACCCTTTTCTACTCATGATGGCTACATGGTTTATGGGGGCTGTGAGTTGTCTGAACTCTCCCCCATATCGGTGCTCAATACTACTCCCAAAATATAATACTAGCTCTTATGTTTAAAAACATACTTCTTTTTGTGGTTTGAGATAATTACTCAAAACTTTGTTCAAAGGCTATCTTGGAAATCAAAGTTTCCTCTTTTGCTTAATTGTGAAAGCACTTACTCTTTTCTGAAAACTAGCTCAAAGGCTCTTTGGAAATCAAGGTTTCCTTTTCTTGTTTAAATGTGAAAACATTTTAACTCTTTGGGAATACATTGTCCCCATATACTTTGAAGAAATGAACTTCAACTTTATTCTTTACTCAACTCAAAACTCAAGTGTTAAAACAAGGTTGAATCATTTTTAAATGACTTTTGGAAGACTCTATGAACTTCTCTTGACTTGACTCTTAACTGATCTTTGATTGAATTATGGATTCAAGGATTGAGATTTGTGATAGGAAAGACCTCATGTTGTTTAGAAGTGTTTTTAGATTGTTAAAAACGAGAAAATATCAAGAAATCACTGTCTGAAAGCTGATCCGCGACGTGGAGATGTGTTTAAATTTTTGGTCGCGAAAATAATTTTTGAGGCAGAATGGTCCGTGATCGCTCCGTGATGCGAGGGAGGATTTTCCAAATCTGAGAACCAGGTCCGCGTCGCGGACCTGGTACCCAGATTTGCCCGACTTGTTCCTTCTTCATTTTCAAGCTCCAATTCGCCTAAATTCAATTCTTTTTCTCCAATTCTCTTTAGATTCAGATACCCAACATATGCACACAAGAATCTAATCAAACACAACTCTAAAATCAACCTTAAACTCTTAAGAACTCCTCAATCTCATCCCAAATTCAAGAACGAAAGTAAATTCAAGAACACACATTAAGAAAATTCAAACTTTCAACTTTTAGGACGAATTCATGCTGAATTAAACATGTTTGGTGCGTGGGTGAACGAACCCAACGCTGTGTGAACTCACATACCTCGTAGGGATCACCCCTTGATGAAATCCACAAGCGATTCTTCAAGAACTTGACGATTCTTGCTCCTTCTCCTCCTTTCTCTTATTCTTTTCTCCTATCTAAAATCCTAACTCAATATCGTAAAAGCGTAAAATGAATCCTATCAGTTTAGACCCCAATTAATTACCAAAAACAAAATTAAGTCATGGGGTATGGAAAAGACCATAATGCCCTTCTAAAATTCGGGTTAGACTTTCCTTATTTGAACATCCAAACTTTAAATGGGTATATCTCACTCATACGAACTCGGAATCATGCAAACTCAGCGGCGTTGAAAAAATTATTCAAAGATCTTTCGTACGATACCTCGAAAGAAACCTAACTCATCCTGAGCTAGGAGTTATGGTCATTTGAAGTTGACCTAAAACCCAACTTAACATACTTAACAAATTTTCCAGATTTTTTTATTTTTTCCAAAAAAGACTATTTCCAATTTTTAATTTCTCTCTAGTTATTTCTAGTTACGGGGTGTTACACATTCAAAATTTCTCTTCCATCACAACTCCATGCATTGACTAAGTACACTCATAATCATGTGGTGTTTCTTTGGACCGATTAGTGTGAGGTAAGATTTCAAAAGCTCAAGGAGTTATTGAGCTCAACACCTATCTTAGCATTACCCGAGGAGGGTGTGACATTTGTGGTATTATGTGATGCTTCGAGTGTTGGCCTAAGGGGTGTGTTGATGCAAAAGGGGAGATTCATAGCCTATGATTCTCGACAGTTGAAGGAGAATGAGAAGAACAACCCTACTCGTGATTTTAGAATTAGTGGCAGTGGTCTTCGTCTTGAAGTTATGGAGGAATTATCTCTATAGTGTGCATTGTGAGATCTTTACTGATCATCATAGCCTTAGGTATATCTTTTCTTAGCTATGAAAATGAGGCAGTGTAGATTGTTGGAATTGTTGAAGGACTATGAAATCACCATTCTTTATCACTCGGGAAAGGCAAACATGGTAGCGGATGCTTTGAGTCGGAAGGAACCTAGTATGGGTATCTTAGCCTTTCTTAAGGTGGAGGAGAGACCTTTGGCTTTAGAGGTTCAGTCGTTGGCTAGACAGTTGGTTCGACTTAATATTTCTTCACCTCGCCATGTTTTAACCTTCGTTAAGGCTAGGTCTACATTGTTGGATCAAATTCGTGCCCACCAGTTTGAGGATGACAATTTGAGAGCAATTTGGTGTAAGGTGTTGAGAGGTGAAGCCAAGTCGGCGACTCTTGATCCCAAGGGAATTTTGAGGATTTGTGACCGTATTTGTGTTCCTGTAGTTGGTAGTTGGGTGCGTATGATATTGGAGGATGCTCATTGTTCGACATACTCTATTCACCCGAGGGCAACAAAAATGTACCACGATTTGAAGCAACACTATTGACGGTGTGGTATGGAAAGAGATATTGTGGACTTTGTTTCCAAGTGCTTGAACTGTCAACAAGTGAAGTATAAGCATCAAATACCGGGCGGTACGATTCAAAGGATGCCCATACCTACGTGGAAGTAGGAGTGCATTACCCTGGATATCCTGACTAGATTAACCTTGACTTTGGGTGAATTTTATTCTATTTGGGTTACTGTGGATCGGTTGACCAACTCGGCTCATTTCATTCATGTGAAGACTAACTATAATGTAGAGTAGTTTTCTAGGATCTACATTCGTGAGTTTGTTCGGTTGCATGGACTTCCCATTTCTATTGTGTCTGATAGAGGTGCACAATTCACCTCTCATTTTTGGAGTCATATGGAGGAGCATAAGGGTACAAAGCTTGATAGAGGTGCACAATTCGCCTCTTATTTTAGTTTGATATTTGTTCTTCATTTTCTGAATTCTTCTCTTCGGCATGATAACCCATTACTTCTATTTTCTGTCTATCAATACGGCAAATAAAATTATTGAATACACCCTTTGAACATAACTATTTTTGGTATTATAAGATATTGAGGATTCAAGGGACATTTAAAAGATCAAAACAACAAAAGTTGCCAAAAGGCAAAAATAAGATAAAAAGAACAAAAAATTCCTAGAAACGACCATTACCTTAAATGGAGGACATTTCCATTACATTGTCACTAATAATTAGATGAAACGACCTTTGTTATCAGCTAATGAGAAAAAAAAAATTCCTTTAATTGAAGGCCATATAAATGAAGGATTTAAAATTCATAATGAATTTTGACATGTGGTAGTTACTTTAACTGAGCAGAACTCCGTCCATATGTCTGCTAACAATTTTTCTTTCATTCAATTATCATTTGTTAATCAACATGAACACAAGGTTTTACCACCATTTCAACACACAACAAACCCTTGATTTCGCATAATATTAACTTTGTAACTCATATAAAGGGTTAAAAGATCTTCCTAGAATTAAAATGTACCTAAAAAAAGGGAAATTAAGAGGGTAGACAATTGTAATAAACAAAATAAGCTACTAGGGAGCACCATAAAATATATAACAACAACATTATCGAATATGATCCCATAAGTGGAGTTCAAATTTTACTTCTATCTTATGAAGTAGAGAGGTTGTTTCCTATAAGTCCTCAGCTAATAAAGTAAAATGAACATGCACCTCAAGTGGCCGTGCAAACACATTCTATCTCAACTAGTTCTATTTTAGGAAAAGTAATTACTGAGCACAACATGTTAACTCTATGTTTGTATCATCAAACAACATATTTTTTTATAGCATAAGAAACTACACACCTCCTCCAGGAAGCAAAGGCTACATCGAAAACACATGTCAATCATAATATTTTAAACAAACCATTTCAGTGCACAAAATGCTCAAAATACATTTCACAAGTTAACTGTCAAATTGACAAGCACATAATGAAAAAGTTCTAGTAATAAAATTCTAGTTTGGAATATTTAGACTGCCAATGCAGTCCTTCTGCAAATGGGGCACGAATTCACTTGCATGAGCCATTGATTGATACAATCAAAGTGAAAGGTGTGGTGACAGTCGATGCTTCCAATAGTCTGCCCATCAGAGAAGTCATCCTACAAAATCAAGAAAAAAATTGAACTTACATGACAAGACCTTAAGCAATAGGAGACAATCAAATGAAAATGAAGTCCTTACCAAGCAAATAGAACATGTATCATTGTCACTTGTAGAAATTTCGGTTGACTGATACATGACGCGATTCATACGTGCAAAAATGACTTCTCTGCTCAATCCCCTATTAACATTTCCAGTCTGATCTTGATGGGCCAACAAACCCTAAATTGAAGATCATAGTTTGTACGAAGAAATTATTTCATAAAGAAAAAGAAATTATACTATTATTTGTCCATTATTTTATCATAACTCACATTTTTCATGCAAACATGAAAAATTTGAGTCATGAAATTTTGTACCTAAAATGTCACATACAACTTGTTATAATCTCTAAACAGAAGTAAATGTTACATATCAAATATGCATAATTTGCTTGGCAAGGAAAAATCAACTAGACATGGAAATTTTATAAAATTCAACAACCATTATCATTTAAGAAACTCATGTCAAGTGATAAATTTTTTCATTAGTCTTTTTCTGTATTAAAAGTCAGTTTTAAGGATTTTTGCAGAAGCAAAACCTACCCATAGGCTATTCAAGAAAGATGAAAATCACATTAGGCTATCAACAAAATAATATGACTTACTTTTTGCTCCTCTCTTAAAAATTTGAACAAGAAAAAGGTAACATTAATTTTTCTACTCAGAATAGCTTATTGTAATTTCTCAAGTGGTCAATTATATTGGGAGGATAGCCTTATGAATCATGCATAGAACATGGCCACAAGTAACATTGAAACTAGTTATTATTATCAAATGGACACAAAATGATCTAATGAAAATTATCATTTCTCTTAATTTTGAATTATACTAATAACTTTCAAGTATAGATATTATCCATCAAAATAAAGGAATTCATATATACCATCTCATAACTTAAAAATAAAATCCACATAATCTTTATGCAACACAGTTATGCCATAATAATTTTCTTTGACCCAAATAACAAATCTATAATAAGCATACTAAATATGTGATACCTAAGCTTATTTAAAATGTATTTCAAGATCACTACAAGTGAAATATTTATCCTAAACATTTATGAAAAATCATTTCACAAAAATTTCAAAGAAAAATTTCATAATGAAATAATAAGAGAAGTTAAGAAAGCATAACCCGATATATGTCATTTCCTTTATGATCCATTGTTGGCTCACTTTTGCAATATGGTTTGCTGCCTTAGAATCATACTTTAAGGCAAATAGTTTATGATAGTTTGATAGAAAAAGTTAACATCTGATATTTCCAATGTATTATTTACCATTTAACTCTAGTTTAAATTATACACTTTTGTATATAGATCATATTTTGAAAAAAAAATCTTATATTTTGAAATATTCATGTTTTAGAAAATAAACTTATATCAAAAGTAAAAAGATAAATTTATTAGTTGAAATATAACAACAGACCCTTATGTGGAATTCACTTGCAAATCAGCTTGGAACCATATTAGAACTCCTCATGAGTCATCTCTTATTGATGGTTTGACCTGGCACAAACATATGTTCACAAATAATTCAAAGTGATACCCCTTTATTTAAGTTGAAATAAGCTCTATGATTTAATTTTTAATGTTGAACCATTTATTACTATCATGGAGATAAAGTAGAGGAAACCTGGACATGACTTCTTACAATTAAATTCTGATGGGAGTTCCAGGGGCAATCCAGGCCTTGGTAGTGGTGGAGGTATTATCAGAGATGAGAATGGAATGTTTATTGCGGCCTATGCCTTCAATATGGGTGAAGTATCTAATAATCAAGCTGAAACTAATGCTATGCTAAAGGGACTAGAATGGTGTTGCTCTAATAACATCAGGAAGGTTGAAGTCGAGACTGATTCTTTGTTACTTGTCCAATGGATTACTGATACTTCTAAACCTCCTGGAGCATTTGGGATGATATCCAACATATTAAGAGGGTGATACAAAATTTTAAAGTTGCTATCATTCAACATTCTTATTATAGAAAAGGTAATCATGTCACTGATAGATTAGCAAACTATGGAGTGGAATGCACATGCACAAAATGGTTCTCTACACCTCAACAACTACCTATGGAGGCAAGGGGAGAATTTTATATGGACACACTTGAATTATCGTGCTTAAGAAGAAAACAAAACCACAAGACCATCTCTCTGGATAGGAGCTTGGAAAGAACCTACAGTTTTGATGTATCTTGACTTCTTGTTTCAGATTGAGATACTGTGTTATCTCTCTATAATTTTTTTGTAAGCTTATCTTGAAATCTACTACATTTAATAGACGAACTGGATCCATTAAGTAGGTGAGGGAAGTTTTTATAACCCCTCTATATGTACTGATTTTATTTTTAGTAAAAGTACATT
This sequence comes from Solanum chiquidenum, assembly GCA_029582725.1. NCBI lineage: Eukaryota > Viridiplantae > Streptophyta > Magnoliopsida > Solanales > Solanaceae > Solanum > Solanum chiquidenum. Next base: position 24,025 of record JAJOOS010013075.1, read on the forward strand.
TTTGAAAAATAAAAATAAAAATAAAATATAACAACATAAAATTTATGATCATAAAACTGAAATATTTTAGTTGGACCATGGTTCCTTAGCATAAAAGCAAATTAGTACTTATCACTATGGAGATTTAACAATTAACACAACCCAATCATTAAAAGCATAAGTACATTCAACATTAAAAATAAATACATCTAAACATTAAAACATACTTATAGCGTGATAATTCTAAGTTAGTAATTAAATCAAGTATGTGTATGAGAAAACTAATTATGTGAAGATTGCAAGAAATTTATGATTAAAAATAAAAATAAAGCTAAAAAAGAGAAGGCGATTAAACTAACCGTATGAAAATTTGCATGATGTGGTGGAAATGGCATACGATATTGTCCATGGTTCACATCCGCAAATCTTGAGGCATAATTCATCACAGGATAAGGCAAGCTCCATAAATTATCCACATTTGGTAGGACAGGAGTCATTGTATTTGTTAGTATTCCATTCGGAATCCAGTAGGAAAAACGATTTCTTGGAACAATGGAAACACGGTATATGTTTGTTCCATTAGCCAAAACAATAGTTAAGCTCCCATCAGAGGAATAATAATATCCCAAAATATTGAGTACCATACCATTGATACGGAATCTTGATCTTACATAGTAAATTCTAGAACTATGTGCAACAGAGGTCATACTTCTTACATGACCATATTGATAAGTGGCCTCATTTCGCAAAATGATATTTCTTGTACTAGTACGACGCGGCATTGTAGTTAACTTTCTTTTCTTTTAGAAGTTTTGTGATTAAATTAAGTCCAAACAAATTATTGTAATGCTTCCTGAACCTGAAATCACAATGAAACAATAATGTCAATCTATACATTGTTGATAAGCTATGTACATAGTTAAATGAAGCATATCAATATAATGAAAAATTTCTTCCAAATAATGAAGTATCCTTTTCTCGTTTCTTTCATACTAACTTTATGGAAACACAAAAAATAAGCTGATAATTATTGCTTTACATGGAGAAGTTTTATAAGAATATAGAATATAACTTTCATCACGTGCTCTGTGAATCTAAAATGACATACAATTACATCAATTTATAAATGTCATCATTAGGTATTTATGTAATTTGCATGAAACACACCAGCATATTAACAATACGTTTCAAGTGATTATCAATGACTCTATTCTTTTTCTTCATACACATTTGAAGGAAAGATCTAAAAAAATAAAATATGAAAAATCAATAAATGGACATACAATCACATACATTTGGAAAGAATATGAAAATAACTTTAACTAAAAATCATCCAACTCTATACAATATGTTTCCATTACCGAGAGATCTATGTGAAACACAAAAGTAAATCTTTATTCAAATAAATAATTTATGAAATATAAATAAATGCTCGAAAGTTGTAAGAATCATAGTTTATAAATTAGAAAATATTATTTTAAGTATCACTTTCATCTAGACTAAAATAAATATCAAACAGGTTGATACTAACTAAAACATCTAACTGAACAAATCATAATCCCTACTTCATACCTAAAACTATACCCCCCCCCCCCCCATAAATTATGATATAGACATAAGAAAACATTCATTAAATCTACAAATAGTGACTTAAGATTGAAGTCAAACATAACTTGAAAATAACATTAATCACAAAATTAAGAAGCAAAAACATACCAAGAATTCTACTTATGAAAACAAAACATAGATTATAAGTCTTCGAAAGAATGAATCTTTTAAATAAAATGTTTTTCCTTTGAAATATGCTAAGATTCAGTTTTGAAATATTTAACATGATATTCGCTAGAGATAGCATAAGAGAAGCACTATTAACACTATATGGGATAAAGTTAACCCATGTTTTATCTACAAAAGTCACACTATAACAAGAACTTCATTAATTCTCAAAATCTACCTAAGAAAAATGACTAAAAAATCAAGCTTTTTATTCTTTTAGGTAGAGGAAAATTCTAAAATTTATAAAGTTGATTTTCAAAGGGTATGTAAATTATTTTATTCTTAAATCCCATGTACAAGTTAAACAAACATACATAGAGTACTCATATAGTCCATCAAACTAGTTTAAAATTCATATATAGCTAATTTGACTGACATTTAGTAAATGTCTACATGAGAATTCAATCAACAAAGCTTATCAAATAGAAGTTCAAAAAAGATTGCATAAAAAGTTTAAATATAAAACAACGATCTGTATCTTAAATAAAATAAAACTAATGTAGAACATCACCAACAATAAAAAAAATTGCATAGCATAAATGTGGTCAAATTTTAGTAAAAAAAAGAAAGAACTTACCTGAATAAAAAGATTAATGAAATGACGAATTAGGAGGATTAACATTTGGAGTAGATCTTCAAACCGTTATTACTGAGGAAAAAAGATTGATCTGGGTGGGAGGCAGATTTATAAGAATGTTACAATTGAGAAGCACAAATGAGGGGGATGAGGAAGCTTGGATCAATCTGAAAATCAATAAAATTGAGGGATGGGGCCTTCCATTGATCGATACAATTGAGGGGATAACTTTTTTTGATCTGCTAATTAATTTCAATTGAGACTATAGATAAATTTACAACTAGGATGAGGATGTAATTAATAAATATCTTACACTAGAGGACAAAAGAGTGAAATATTTAGATTATCATAATCCAAGACTTCTTTCAATTCCTTGAAGAATTAGGTACCTCCACCCCACCCTTCCCTCGAGGATGAGTATTGACATCTTTATTAAACACGTTTTTTTTCTTTCATATTTGAGATTTTGGGAGCATTATTCACATGACTACTTCCACATGAAAAATGTTAAGAATTTTTGTTCATTATTTTCTTGTTCTTATCTCCTTTCTATAACTCAAACTTCTCGACATTAATTCATAGATCTTCATTCAAAAGTCCACTATATTTAGTTGAATCTGGTTAAAAGATTAGTTTCTTTTTAATCTTCTCTTTGTCGATTGATATAAGATGCATTTTTGAAAATTTAATTTTGAACAAATATTTCCATTTTTTTCCAAATATATTTAATCACTTGGTGCAAAACTATACACACTTGTTCACTTATAAAAATATTTTTACTCAAGTCTTCTTATGTCTATCATTTTTCTTCTATTATATATTCAAGTTTATCTGTCTCATGTTGATAAACAGAGCATTGTATCACCAATGAAAACATCAATTAACAAAGATCCAATAAGTGTTCTCACCACCTCACTGAAGACCAGTTGCATCCATGTTTGTAGATACTTGCCATCAAAAACTGATTGTAATCATATAATTTAAAAGGAAAAGTCGCTACTTACAGTTCCACCAATGGAACAAAGTACCTCAAAATTAGAAGGCTGCAACATTTAGATCCGACAACGCCTCAATCGTCATGATCCAAAATCTGCCTTAGGGGATCTTACTATACATCTCCAAAAGTAAAAATCTTAACAGAAAAGAAATAAATATACTTAAACAAACCAATGGAGAAGATATAACAAGTAGAAGTGTCACGCCCCGAGCCTACACCCTGGACGTGGCCGACACTCGAAGACCATTGCTGGCCCCCAAGCGAACCCTTGGCCTGACTTTCTTAACTCAGCGGAAACCTAACTCAACAGCATAACTCAATGCAATGAAAGGTTATAAAACAACCAACTGATAAAATCTGCCAAAAAGGCAACTCGAGTCTCAAAAATAGAATACTCTATATACAGATGAGAGACTCAATACTAACTGACTGACTGTCTATGAAGTCTCTATAATACTGAGATGGATGTTGGGACAGACCCCGCAACATCCTAATAAAACAAAATTAAGAGAACAAAATAACCGAGTCCTCCAGAAAGCAAGGAGGCTCACCACTAACTCTTGAGTGCTCAGCTGGATCAACAACGTGCTGGATGCTGATCCTGGGTACCTGCGTCTGCATCATAATAAGATGCAGGCCAACTGGCATCAGTACATGGAATGTACGAGTATGCGAGCTGGACCGCTAAACGACAACTTAAGCTTGAAAGGGGTACACAAGAGAACTTACCTTGGCTCTGTTCAACTCATGAATAACTGAACTTAATATAATGCAATAAGACACATGCAATATATAAAGCTTGTAAAACTATTTAAAACATGACGTCAAAATCATATTTGTAATATCATAAAAATACCATGCTTCCTCTCAAAGTTTACTTGTGCAATGCATGAATGAAGTCCCATACCCCCATCCATACTAAGCAGAACCCCTCGAGGAACCATGCAATTTCTACTGTGGGAGTTTCTCTAACCGATAACCACCACTATGAAACTGAGTGGTGATACAACGTTTTACCTCACGTTGCTCGAGGACCATCCTATACCTTGTCGTGATATAGGAAGCTAACTTTAACTTTTGCTTAGCGGATCCACTAGCTTAACTTTCGTGATCATCTAAAAAGTATGACCCGCTAAATCCCATGTTTGGCTACATGGTTCTTATGGAGAGTTGAGTTAATATGA
>JAJOOS010013076.1:0-19631 GCA_029582725.1 Solanum chiquidenum
ACATGTTGGGACACATCATTGAAGAAGCATCGTCGCTGCAGAGGCACTCTACTATACGCAGCACCGGAATCTGTAGTGTGTGGGATTCAAGATAAAGCTGTTGATATTTGGGCATTTGGATGCATACTTGTAGAAATGCTCACGGGAAAGCGGGTATGGTCAGAATGTAAAAATAAGAATGAATTAAAATTGAAGATAGCATATGAAAAACCAGAGATACCAAATAATATATCTAATGATGCAAAGGACTTTCTGAGTAAGTGTTTGGACAGAGATCATAATTGGAGATGGAATGCGGAGATGCTACTTAATCATTCATTCATCACGAACTATGTTAATAAGAAGATGATTCATGAGCGGCCTTTTGGTGATTCAGGACTCAAAACATTGGTTTCTTTGGAGCACTTATTTACAACAACTAGTTTCTATTATCCTCATAACTCCTACTTGAGAGAATCAAGCAGTATTATTACACGCCTCCCTGAGACTAATAATAATAACGCAAGAGGTACAACAGGAGACAAGCCTCTACTGTGGATGAATTTCAGAAACTTACATATATATTGAAGCTTACTACTCATCCCTTTATTCATCTTGGGTGTGCGACTCTTCAACAAACCTCAACTACTGAAGTGAAGACTGACAGCTTGAAAGCTGATTAGCATATCTCAAATAGTATATATATATGTATTTAGCATAGTTGATGACTTAAAGAAATACATGTGGAACCTGATCCCTCTCTCTGTAGGGCTTAGAGAAATCTCTAATCATAATGTGATCTCTTAATTTGAATAAAAAACGATTTATACATATATTAATTATACAATGATGGTATCTTTATGAAGATTTTCATTGAAGTATGTTACTATTGAGATAATGTATATATGTGTCAAGAGAATTGCATTCACCAAAAATAAATGGTTAAGTAGCTATTTTGTTATTTTGCAAGCGGAGATTAAATCGACCATAATATTTTATTCCAACATAGTAATGTAATAATCGAGATATTGCTTGCTTACACCGACAATTTCATCTCTCTAGTGCTTAATCTATTGAATACATTTTTTCTATATGTTGCTTGTGCTTGTGCAGAAAATGCTTTTGCCGTGAGGACTTCTACCTGAAAGAGAAGATGATAAGTGCTTATGCTCCTAGATGTTTTGATGATCTCCTCACAAGTGCAGGGACCTGGTCCTCTGCAGAGTATGAATACTTGTCCAACGGTCAAAGTGCTGGACAGTTGTAAAGGATGTCCGTGTCAGGAAGTTGGTGAAGCTGCAGAGTACTTCACCAATCAGAAGCGATGAGGTAGCTTGTACGTTTGGTAATAACTTTTCATGGTATATATCAAACAACAAACAACATTATTCATCATTCAAAGAGAGATACTTTCAAGCTTCAAAACAACAAGGGACCTGATAGAAGTGCTTTGATTGCTTTATGTACTAGCTATAGTTTTGATTGCTTGTAATAGTTCTTATATTGTAGGATTCGTTTCACTTGAGAAAGAAACGTTTCAAACTTGTTTAAATCATTGTAAGAACTAGGTTAAGGGTAACTTAGGGTCTTACTCTAAAAGTCTATATTAATCGGTTAGGATTAGTATAGTGGGCAGTGTTGTATCTGCTCTGGCTCAGCTAAGTGATATGAGATATTGCTTAGTGTGGAGATTAGCAGACTAATCTCATTTTGTAAACTGGCGTTTACTTTTGCTTGGAGAAGATTAGTGAAAGCAGTTTGAAAAGTCCTGGTAGGCCAGGTTGTGGTTTTACTCCCTTGAGCAAGGAGGTTTTCACGTAAAGTTGTTGTGCAATCTTGACTTTCAGCACTTTGATTATTCTCTGTTGTTGTAACTGTGATGAGGACCTGGTCCCATTTACATTGGTGGACGCATACATTCCATCAAGTGGTATCAGAGCAGTACTTTTCAATTTGGTTAACACCAAGAAAAGAAAAGATCTAGAAGGAATGACCGCTCCACCTAATATGAAAGAAGGTCAGTCGTCTACTAGGCCACCGCGTTTTAATGGTTAATACTATGGATGGTGGAAGAATCGAATGCATGACTACATCAACGCTGAGGACACTGAGCTGTGGGACATCATTCTTGATGGACCATATATTCCTACAAAGGAGGTGAAGGATGGAGAGCTCATCACTACAGCCGTCAAAACTAGAAAAGAGTACAATGAAGCAGATAGGAAGAAGATAGAAAAGAACTACAAAGCAAAGAAGATTCTGGTGTATGGAATTGGAGCAGATGAATACAACAGAATCTCAGCTTGTGAGACTGCCAAGGAGATATGGGACAGTCTTCAAACAGCCCACAAAGGAACACAACGAGTAAAAGAGTCTAAGGTCGATATACTTACGACTCAGTACGAGAACTTCTGCATGAAGGAAGGTGAAACTATCTTTGAGATGAACTCAAGATTCACCTACATAACCAACGAACTTAGATGCTTGGGTGAGCCTATTCCCGTCAGCAAGCAAATTCGCAAGATCCTCAAAGTGCTTCCTAAATCTTGGGAAAGCAAGGTGGATGTCATAACTGAAGCCAAAGATCTAATGACTCTTCCCATGGATGAATTGATTGGGAATCTTCATACCTACGAGATGAACAAGAAACAAGGGACGACGGTGAAGGAAGGAAAGAAGGAGAAGTCCATTGCCTTGAAAATATCTCAAAGTGAGGTGACTAAAGAGGAGGATGAGATGGCATATGTCACTAGAAGATTTTAGAAGATCTTAAAGAAGCATAGAGACTTCCAAAAGAAAACCCCTGCAAGCAGAACTGCTACTGCAAATGACCTTTGCCATAAATGTGGCAAGCCTGGTCACTTCATGAAGGACTGCCCTAGTCAAAAGAAGGAAACTCATGACACCAGACCTCGCAAGAGGGACCTGGTCCCAGATCATGCTCGAAGGAAGGCCCATGCTGATCAGTTGGTAAGAAAAGCCTTTGCTGTTTGGGGAAATGATTCAAGTGAATCAGAAGAAGATTCAGAAAGTCATGATGATGTTTCAATGATGGTTATTGAAGATGATGAAAGCATTTTCAACTCTATTTTCTCCTTGATGGCAAAATTTGATGACGAAGAGGATTCAGACGAGGTAACTCTCTTTGATCTTAATGATGATATAGATACTATGCCTATTGAAAACTTGAGAAAACTTGATGCCCTGCTTATTGACTCTGTTGATGAATGAACCACTGAAAACTTAATGTTGAATAAAAAATTAAGTTTGTGTGAGGATGAGAAATCTTCTCTCATATCTCAAGTCTCTGAAATGAGTGTAAGAATAGGGACTCTAGAAACGAACAACAGTATACTTGAAAAAGACCATGGTACCTCAGTAGGTGGAAAGAGAAAGCTTAGCATCTTTGAGGAAGAACTTGAAGAAAAGCTTGAAATCCTTGAGTCCAAGTTAGTTGCTTCTCTTGAAACAAATTCTCAACAGAGAAAGGATCTGAGTAAGGTAAAAAAAGAGTTAAGTCACTCTCTAAAATGGACTGACTCCTCTAAGATATTCTCTAATCTGTCTAATCAGAGTTTTAAAGGAAAGAAAGGGTTGGGACGCAGACCAATAGAGCCCCCTTTTAATCCTCATAGCAAATATGTGTCTGTATCTGACAATCTTTTGTGCACTCACTGTGGTCAAAATGGTCATTTGAAAGAAAAATGTGAGTGAGTGATAAGAGCTAAAGAAAGACATGTGAAATTTGTTAGATCTGAAAATAATGTTAAGGGACACAAGGGACCTGGTCCCCTTCATCGTTTCAGTAAGAATACCTTGCCTTCCTGGACAGGAAGGTTACTTATCAGGCCTCTTGATAGTTATTGGGAACTCCGCTTGAAGTGGGTTCCTAAATCTAACAAGTGATTCTTATGCAGAAGAGAGGAAGGAATCAGTGCTGGTACATGGACAGTGGATGCTCAAGGCACAAGACTGGAGACACGTCAAACTTCCTCTCTTTGAAAGCACACCAAGGTGGTGGTGTGTCGTTTGGTGGCGAAAAAAAGGGCTCTATCCTTGGTATTGGCAGGATAGGGAAATCAGCTGATAATTCGATAAACAATGTACATTATGTGGAGGGTTTAAAATACAATCTTTTGAGCATTTCTCAAATCTGTGATAAGGGAAATGAAGTCAATTTCATGGCCGATAAATGTCTGGTTACAAATTGTGCAACCAAGAAAATTGTGATGTCTGCAAATAGAGTTAAGAATATGTACGTTGCTGATCTTGATTCTATTGAAGGGGATAGCCTTTCATGCCTAAGTGCTCAAGCTGACGATGCAAATCTTTGGCATCGACGACTAGGTCATGTAAGTTCCTCTTTACTAAACAAACTTGTTGCAGGGGACCTGGTCCGCGGTTTACCAAAGCTGAAATTCTCAAATGATGAAGTCTGTGATGCTTGTGCAAGAGGGAAACAAACTCGATCATCCTTCAAGGCTAAGAAGGGAGTCGGTACAACCATACCTCTAGAGCTGCTTCACATGGACTTATGTGGACCTATCAAAATCCAAAGCAGAGGAGGTAAGAAATATATTTTTGTCATTGTTGATGATTTTTCCAGGTTCACTTGGAACATGTTTCTGCGAACGAAAGATGAGACAGTTGGACAACTGATCACATTTGCCAAAGCCATCCAATTGAAGATAAATTGCAAGATAGCCAGTATCAGATCTGATCATGGTACGGAGTTTGAAAACTCTCTACTTGAAGGGTTTTGTGCAGAAAATAGAATCAATCACAATTTCTCAGCACCAAGAACTCCTCAGCAAAATGGAGTGGTTAAAAGAAGAAATAGAACTCTGGTGGAGATTGCTAGAACTATGTTGATCGATTCAGGACTTGCAATGAATTTTTGGGCTGAAGCAGTTAATACAGCATGATATGTGACAAACAAGTGTCTTATCCGATCTATCATCAAGAAGACACCTTATGATCTATTAAATAACAAAAAACCTTCAATTGCACATTTTAGACCATTTGGGTGCAAATGCTTTGTGTTGAATAATGGAAATGATGATCTAGTCAAGTTTGATGCCAGAAGTGATGAAGGTGTATTTGTTGGGTACTCATCTACAAGCAAGGCGTACAGGGTGTTTAACAAACGAACTCTTTGTATTGAAGAAAGCATACACGTCAAGTTTGATGAATTGGGTACAAGAAATGAGAACAATGAGGACTACAAGTTTGAGGAGCTGATGAACAAGCAGCAGGATGATCAGGGTACAAAAGAGAATGATGCAGAACACTCAGGAGGACCTGATCCCTCTGGTTCATCACAGGAAATAGTGTCTCAAAATCTTGAAGAAGATGAAGGTGATTCTGATGCTGACAGAGAAGAAGAGATTACCAGAAAGTCTGGTTGGAAACATCAATCTTCACATCCATTAGACAATCTCATCTCTCCACTTAACTCGGGAATTCAAACTAGGTCTAGATCAAGAGATCTAGTTGCATATTCAACATTCATATCATCCATTGAACCAAAGAACATCAAGGAAGATTTGAAGGATGTAGACTTGATAACTTCAATGTAGGAGGAGCTTCATCAGTTTGAAAGAAGCAAGGTGTGGCACCTGGTCCCCAGACCACTTGACAGAACCATTATTGAGACCAGATGGGTCTTCAGAAAAAACTTGATGAGCATGGGATCATTATTAGAAATAAGTCAAGACTGGTGGTACAGGGTTACAACCAAGAAGAGGGAATTGATTATGATAAGACCTTTGCTCCTGTAGCCAGAATGGAAGCCATCAGGATCTTAATAGCATTTGCCGCTCACATGGAATTCAAACTGTTTCAAATGGGTGTCAAGAGTGCTTTCTTGAATGAGAATCTGAAGGAAGAAGTATATGTTAAGCAACCCCCAGGCTTTGAAGATACAGACCTGCCCAATCATGTGCTAAAATTGGACAAGGCTTTGTATGGGTTAAAACAGGCTCCCAGAGCTTGGTATGAACGCCGGTCAAAGTTTCTACTCACCAATGGGTTCAAGAGAGGTAAAATTGATAATACCTTGTTCTTAAAATCCAGAGGTAAGAAATTGTTAATTGTGCAGGTATATGTGGATGATATCATAATTGGAGCCACTTCAAACTCACTGTGCAAAGAGTTTGCTGATTTGATGAGTAGTGAGTTCGAAATGAGTATAATGGGGGAACTCACGTTCTTTCTAGGCTTGCAGATCAAACAGTCCTCTCAAGGCACTTTAATATCCCAAGAGAAGTACATCAAAGAGCTTCACAAGAAATTCAATCTGCTCAAAGCAAAAGTGCTGGATACTCCCATTGTTACGATCCGATTTCGAAAACTAAAGGTTTCGAAGCCATTTTCGCAACTTTGGCAATTTTTGGTAAGTTTTGGAAAAATGAATAATTTGGAAGTCGCCACTTAATTTTTTAGAAAAATTTAAGAAAACCATTTAAAAGGAGTTTTTGAAAGAAAACATTTTAAATGAAACCAGAGTCGGGTAAGGGTTCAAATAATTCTCTAAGGAAGGGGTTAAGCATCTTAGAGAATCCGCTAACACGCGGTTGACCGACGGATTGAAAAGTTTGGCTAATTTTATAAAAGAAAAGGATTACGTATAAAAATCTTGTTTGAAACTTAAATAAAAATCTTTTGAAACTTATAAATCTCAAAAATAAACCTAACTCGAAACTTTTACCCATAGTCTAGTTTTGAAACATACAATCAATTCGAACTCCTAAACTTGAATTAAAGGACCTTGTTTAACAACTAAGAAAGGATATAGAAAATCCTTAAGTCATTCGTACAAAGTCCTAAGTTAAATTGAAAGACAACTAATTTATTTTAAGAAACTTAACAATTTCATCCTATTCAATTGTTTGAGTCGAATAATCAACACAATCACTTAGGCGTGGCTTTGAAAGCTAAATACTAACTATGAAAGAATATAGATAATTCTCAAATTAGTCTTGAAGCTTAGATTATATGAATTAAAAAGGTTTTGAAAAAATTTAAATACTTGAAAGCGAAATGAGTAACAAAATAGAAAACTTTGCTAAGGATTCATCTAAATTAATGAAAAAGTCAAAGAACTGTTAGCGATAATCAAACATATATTCACAAATAGAGCGAAGAACTAAGTAAAATAAAGAAATGGATGAAAAGGGAAATTTGGCCCCTTTCTAATTCCTGCTGCCACTGTTGTGTCCAATTTTCAAATTTTCAGCCCTTTGGGCTACTATCGCTGCTGCTGATTGTTCAAATTAGACTTATTTTAAGTCCAATTTCCAATTTCTTAGCCTTTAGGCTACTGCTGCAATCATGCTAATATGTTGCTACCAACGATTTGGGTTTTAACCCTCTTAATTATTAGCTTCCCTTTCACGCCTTGGTGAGGTTGACTCGATGAGAGGAGTATGCAAGAGAAGAGGAGTCCACGAGATTCGATGGGGAGTATTCATGCACAAGAAAACAAACGAAACAAAGATAAGTAAATGGGCAAATTCTTTAATAAACTAAGTGATAAGGTTTAAGGATAATCAATTCAGCAATTTGTCCTTTACCACAGTTAACCAACAAACACATTACTATCAAAGAGCTATTGTATTGACATGTTGGAATTAATCATAAGGCAAGTAAAATTGTAACTTAAAGCCAATGAGAATTAAGAATATTTCATGACCAAGATGTACTTCTAACATATTAAAAAAGAAAAGAAATGGCAATCAAAGGTCTCTTCATAACAACCGATCATGAAATAAGGATCATTTAAACAACAATCAACACTTTAGTACCATATAGTAATTAACAAAGGAATAAAATAGATTAGTAGTTTTGGAAACCGTCACACATGGATTTCTCTATTTAAACACAGTGAGCACTAAAGATGACAACTAAGGAATTAGATTTAAAGCAGCATCCCAAAAGGTGAAAGTCACAGGCCATCAAATTTTTATCAAAGCTAAGTTTTATCAACAAACCGGTTAACTTCTAAATAAAATTAATTACCAGAAGGAAAGATTAATGACTTAAGGCATAAATCTCTACACTTACACTGAATTATGAAAGGATGAGAAACTTATAGCGGCTACTACAAGATCAACACGACTCCAAATATCAAACCTCAAATTCATAGGTGCATTTAAAAATTATGGAGGTAATACTAAAACAAGACATGACTTAAAATCTGGAAATTCAACTTAGGCTAGGAAAAGACTAGACTCCTAATTCAATCAAATAGAATTCTGGACAGAAACATTGAAGAAAAACATGTTATGTTAGTGGAGCAAAGGCTCTAATCACCTTGAAACAATAGGAAAATTAAACCATGCTAAGCAACCAAGAGTGAACTAACGTTTGACTTTAAATCAACTCACTATTAGTTAAAAAAAAAGTGATGAATTAAAACTTATTTCCTAATCACGAAAACAAATCTATAACTTAGACAATATTGAGGCAGATTCATGCAAGAAACAGTAAATTTAAAATGCAGGTGAGCATACTGGAAGTTGAACACAAAATACAAAAAATAAAATAAAAATGGCTACAAATATTCTATATTCACATTAAATCAGAGATAACAAATAGGTTGGAAATAAGAAAAACTAGACTATGGATGCACAACACTCCAACTAAGCTATCAACAAAATTTAAAAGAGAAAGGAACCAAACTTATATCCTATACTATACAAGAAACAAGTTTTAAACTCAAAAATAGACCAAGGTTAACTCACGGGAGATTACGGAATCACATGCACATATAGGGGTACTAGGATAAAAGACTTTATGCTTTACAAACACATAAAAAAGAAAGTAAAGCTAAATCTATGAACTTGACAAAATGTAGCCATTAGGAAAAAATTTAATACTCTACTAATAAGCGGAAATTCAAATACATATGGCCAAACATTGAAATGAAAGTTTAAACACTTAAAGGGTTAGACAAGGAAATGTGATTTCACTGATTATGACTGGGAGTTTACAACTCCATATTTCAAATTTTGTTACAACTTAGATAGGTGAGACAATCAAGAGAAACAAAGTACTTTAGAAAGCTTTCCAAATCAAAATGAATCCAAGTTACATACTACAACATAACAACTAGGAATTCTTGAACACAAAAAAAAAAACACAACTCTAATGCCATTCAACACTGATTAAACTTATCCTAAGACGATAGCAAATGCTGAAATTAAATTAACAGAAAGGAAGACATAACTATCTCACATGTCTTATTTTAATAATGAAGGCAATTACTAACTACTAATCAACCTAAAATGCTAAATTTATACATACAAACTAGCTACCAGATTGCAACAACAAGCCAGGAAAACAAATGCGAAAATAAAAGAAACATAAAGGGGAATTACCTAGTCCTGAGCAGTGAACTGGGACGACGAGTTGTGTAGACAATTCCACCTCTTCTACTCGAATAGCCACAAAAGCCACAAAATTTTAAACTACTGGACCAAGAGTTCCCAAACCTTTAAGGGGGACTCTCAGGTCTCAAAATACCTCTTTCTGAACAGTGAATGAGTAGTGTTTATATAGGGGATATTTAGAGGGGAATTTCTTGTTAAAATCGATATGGGAAAAGCTGAATTCAAATTTTCTGAAGTGGATAAAGTTGATACAGTTCAGAATAGTACCGATCAACAACGGAACTGAAAGGAGGACCTTGATTTCTGAGAGGAGTACGAACGAGATGCGAGATCGCTCCACTTGGTTGATTCGAGTACATTGATGTACGAGAGGATAAGGAGAGAGGGACAGGGCGCGACACGCGCTACTGCTAGACGCATTTTTTTTTATGAAGAAGAAGACACGGGTGGGGGTCGGGTCGGCTGGTATATGTTGTGTGGGTGTTGGTATTGTTAGAGTCTAGGTCTTCTTTGTTGAAGAGAAAGTGGGCAGGGTTATATGGAGGAATTGGGTATGGGTATTGTATGTGGGAAATGGGTTGCTAAGTAATGGGCATGATTTAAATAGGCCCAAAATCGGTCTGAAATTTTTTTTATTTTTTTTTATAAATAGCCAAATTGAGTTAAATTAACAAATTCGGCTATGAATTAATATTAATTAATTAATGAGCTTCTTAATCTTAATGAAATAAAATAATTAACTTAATTGTAAACTAATGATTCAAAATTATAACCATAATTTAAACTAAACTAATTTAATAAAACTAACTAAAATTAAAATCTTTTTGAGATGATTTTCGAAATATTTATATAATATACTAATTATATACAAAATTATATAAAACATATATGTTACTTAAAAAAAATATAAAAATGATAAAATTAATTAAAAGTAACTTGAAAAATATTTTGAACTTCATAAAAACTAATTATTTCAAATCATTTGGAATTAAAGAAGCTCGTTGATTAATCTATAACGTGGAGGGCCAAAATTGGGTGTCAACACCCATGAGCACAAGTGTGAAACTTGATATTGATGAAAATGGTGTGGATGTAAATCAGACCATGTACAGGGGAATCATTGGGTCACTTCTGTACCTCACTACAAGCAGGCCAGATATAGTGTTCAGCATAGGGATGTGTGCAAGGTTTCAAGCAGCACCAAATTAGTCTCACCTGAAGGCAGCTAAACGCATTCTGAGATACTTGAAGGGAACTCAGGACCTGGTCCTCTTCTACCCTACTAGTGACTCGTTTGATCTTACAGGTTATGCTTATGCTGATTATGCAGGTTTTTTGGTTGATCAAAAAAGCACATCAGGCATGGCACATTTCCTGGGATCAGCTTTGATTTCATGGGGAACAAAGAAACAGAATTATGTGGCACTGTCTACTGCAGAGGCAGAGTATGTGGCTGCTGCATCATGTTGTGCACAACTACTGTGGATTAAGCAGCAGCTGGAAGATTTTGGTGTACTCATAGACGACATTCCTCTCATCTGTGATAACACTAGTGCTATGAACATGGCCAAAAATCCGGTCCAACACAATAGGACAAAGCACATAGATGTGAGACATCACTTTCTAATAAACAATGTTGAAAAGCAAAATGTGGTGATGAGATTCTGCAAAACTGAAGATCAGCTGGCTGACATCTTTACAAAGCCATTAAGTAAAGAATTCTTCATAAAAAATAGGATAAGGCTAGGGATGCTCAAAATTACCTGACCCCTCGACGATATTTGCACAAAAATCCTTCTTATTGATTATGTTAAGGAGGGCATGTATCTATGCTTGTTTTAAATGTTTGTCATAAAAGAATTCACTTCTGATACCTTAATGCAGGTATACACTCATGGTGTGTCCAGCTAAAAGGAAGGTTTAATCACACATGCAGAGTTACAAACTGAAAAGAGGACATGGTCCTCATGAGGTTAGTATCACTTATACTACACTGTCTAAATGTCTACATTACTGCCATGTGTCTCTTGCTCATTCATCGCGTCAGTTTCAAACGTCTTGTCGCTTTTAATACCAAAGGTCGCCTCTTTTGGGACCCGATACCCTTTTTAGTTTTTCGTTTTAAAATCCTCACTTAGTGAATCAAACCCAGTTTTTTTTTAAAAAAAAAATCACAACATTTCTCCTTGAAGATTCACTTGCCCTCTCTAAAATCTGTCTTTTAGTTCTTTTAACAATGTCTAACCCTGATTCTTCTTCAAAGACTCCACTCTCCCAAGAAGTTGAAAACCCTAGTTCATTCGACTTCTCCGTTCCAACTCCTGAGGAATCTCCCTCAACTCCAGTCTGTGGGGCTGGTGAAATTGCTCAATCTTTCACCCCTCAAACTGAAGTCATAGCCTCTCATATTTCTTCTTCTAACGAGATCTTGGTCTGTTCCCCTACCTTAGTGTTGTCTGGTGACAAATCTCAGAATTCAGAGGCTCAATCTGTGGCGAAACCTGGTGCTGAACTTTTCTCTGAAGAAGCAGAAATTGGGTCAACGGTTGTGTCGTCCACCATGTCTGAAAGACTGTTTGAAGGAGATATGCCGGAGGGAAGGGGTCTTGACTCTTGTATACTAACAGCAGGGGCAGAACTGGTGGCTGTTCAAAGTTTAGCCTCACTAAGATGAGACTCTCAACCCACTTTGATGGACCAAGAACTCAGGTCGCCGGATCAGATCCCACACAAAATTCAATATGTGTTTGACCAAACTCCAAATTCCTTGGGCACAGAGGATAATGAGGAGGAAGAAGAAGAAGGGCCTCAACTAAGATGGAGAAGCAGAGGTGTGAGAAGAACAAACCTTTCACATATTAGGGGTGAGGACTTAGAAACTGCCAAATTGCTGTCTAAAGATATATCTCCTGCTACACGTGCTGATAGTGCAGAGGAGAGAAACAGAAAGGGAAAGGGAAAACTAATCAAGGGTCACCTAAAAGGTGAAAAAAAAATATATGGAACGAGAAGTGTCACTCAAAAGGTTCTAGGAAGTGCTATGGAGGCAAATGTTGCTCAAACTGAGAGAATAAGGAGAAAGAGACAAGAGGGATCACTGCCTGTAGAACCCATATCTACTCTTGTGCTTGTTGATGACAGTGAAACCCAATCTGAAGATATTGTTAGGGCTGTGGCAAAATGAAAAACGGAAGCTAAGGAGGAAAGGGTGAAATCGAAAGGAGAAAATAAAAGAGCAAGAAAATCTCCTGCAAAGAAGGAAAAAGTGACAAAGCAAAACTTCTCTGAAAGGAAGGAAGGTGTGAAAAAGATTGTAAATGAACAACCCGTAAAGGGACATGGTCCCAGGGTTCAACATCAAAGGAAAGAAGAGGAAATGACAGTGGAGGAGAGAATAGCAAAAATGGAATACCAAAAGGTGTTAAATGGCAGGGTCTTTGACACTGATATTGTAACAAAGTTTGGTATGGCAACCTTGTTTGACGCGGTCACCATTCAAGAATGGAGTCATCTGTTTGAACCTCCTGCTCCGTATCTACATGAACCTGAGGTACGTGAATTCTTCTACAATATGAAACTGCTGGAACATGGAGAAATCATAACCATTGTCAAGAACATTGAAATGTGCTTGGACCAAGAAACTCTTGGGATCATTCTGGGGGTGCTTGTGAAAGGAGTTAGAACCATTGAAGGTTGTAAACCATCTGGGGAATTCACCAAGCTTGCTACCAAGCGAGGAGAAATTAAGCGTGCAGGGCTGCCCAAGAAGCTCCTCAAGGGTGAATATCAGTTAGTGTTTGAGTTTATTAACAAAGTGCTGGTGCCTAGGACTGAAAAACGTACAATTGCATCTGCTGCTGACCTATTTCTTATGGAGAAGTTGGTTGAACTTGAAGAAATCAATCTTCCTGCTATCATGTTGGAGCACATGCACAGAGTAATGGCATGGAAAAATGTGAAGCATGGCATTCCATATGGTTACTTGTTTTCAGTCATTTTGAGGTACCATTAGGAAAGGGAGTACCAGGTACCACCAAACAGATGTTCACTAAGTCCACTCTACTGGAATGTGAGTCATGGAGGGACTAGTTAAGGGTAGGTCCCAAGTAGCAGCGGTTCTGGAGCAACATGCTACTCTTAAACGGGAAGTGGATGATCTAACCTGTCTTCTGAGCGATAAGGATGTTGAAATCACCAGGCTGAAGTCTGAATTGTAGAAGGCCGTTTCCAGGGGACCTGGTACCAGTGAGGGTCACGAGCTGGTGGTCAAAGAGTTAACGGATGAAAACACTATGCTGCTGAAGACAAATGCCTCTCTCAACGAGGAAATTAAGTCCCTAAACAAGCAACTGATACAAGCCCATGAAAGTGCCAATGAGCGCATGATGTTGTTGATGCGCACTTTTAATCCCTCCCCTCCTTCGTCCTAAAGTGTGTCTCCCCTCATGTATTCCTAAATCTTGTGGCTTTATGTTTTGACTAAATCACAATGGTCAGTATTTGCGATCTAATGCTTTATGTTTCTGCCCTGTTCATGTGTGGTTTAATATTCTCTTTATGCACACATACACATGTTTTGTGTGGCCCAATGCCCTGAATTATTTATTGCCTTGCATTTAACTTGAATATGTTTACTGCTTCACCTTTTCAATGATGTCAAAAGGGGGAAGTTTTGTTGTAAAGTTGGTTGTGGAATAATGAGGGCATTGAACTAAGGGGGAACTGTGGTTGTTAGGGGCACTGAACTAAGGGGGAACTGTGGTTGTTACTGGTGCACTAACAAAGGGGGAATTTGTTATATATTTGAATGAATGTTTGTTCACTCACGAGATGAGATATGCAGGTTGTTTCTCATCATCAAAAAGGGGGAAATTGATAAGTGCTTATGCTCCTAAATGTTTTGATGATCTCCTCACAAGTGCAGGGACCTGGTCCTCTACAGAGTATGAATACTCGTCCAGCGGTCAAAGTGCTGGACAAATGTAAAGGTTGTCTGTGTCAGGAAGTTGGTGAAGCTGCAGAGTACTTCACCAATCAGAAGCGATGAGGTAGCTTGTACATAGTATATATCAAACAACAAACAACATTATTCATCATTCAAAGAGAGATACTTTCAAGCTTCAAAACAGCAAGGGACCTGATAAAAGTGCTTCGATTGCTTTCTGTACTAGCTGTAGTTTTGATTGCTTGTAATAGTTCTTATATTGTAGGATTCGTTTCACTTGAGAAAGAAACGTTTCAAACTTGTTTGAATCATTGTAAGAACTAAGTTAAGGGTAACTTAGGGTCTTACTCTAAAAGTCTATATTAATCGGTTATGATTAGTATAGTGGGCAGTGTTGTATCTGCTCTGGCTCAGCTAAGTGATATGAGATATTGCTTAGTGTGGAGATTAGCAGGCTAATCTCATTTCGTAAACTGGATTTTACTTTTGCTTGGAGAAGATTAGTGAAAGCAGTTTGAAAAGTCCTGGTAGGCCAGGTCGTGGTTTTACTCCCTTGAGCAAGGAAGTTTCCATGTAAAGTTGTTGTGCAATCTTGACTCTCAACACTTTGTTTATTCTCTGTTGTTGTAATTGTGCTGAGGACCTGGTCCCATTTACATCGGTGGACGCATACATTCCATCAGAAGATGATTAAGAGTTGCGATAAATGATACATCAAGGCAAGGTGCAAGCTGATATTGTCCTTTAATGGTAACAAAGCCATTGTCGTGGTCTACAGTTTGTCTTTTGTGTGTCTTTGGCTGGAGTGAGTTGGATAGTAGCCTAGCTCTGATGAGGAGGAGGAGGAGGAGGAAGAGGAAGAGAATATATCTCGGAGGACACATGAAGTAATCAAGTTCCCCAATTTAGATGATTGACACCTTCGATTTCTGGGATTGCTCACTCACTTTTGCAATAACACTGTTGAGGGCATTGAGTTCCCTCGGTAACAGGAAATGAGCTTCTATGAGTTATCACATACAGTGTTGTATGAATTGACTCCGTCATATTAATATTATTAGCATAGTAGTACCTACATGTCGGGGTTAAACTATCATAGTTCCTTACCACTAGGTAATATCCACACCTGCATTGACATGTGTAATTTTATGGCGATAATTCCGATAAACTAAAGCCGTCTGAAGCCAATATTTGATTTAATGATATTTGTTTGGAGATTTTGCTTAATAGATAGTAAATTTCAACATACCTTGATTTACCACGATATTTCAAAGTCACCAGTAAATCACAATCTGCAGGACGACATTCAATTCACATCAAAGAATTGTCCAACAAGTTATTCCAAAAACTTCCCGCCAATGACCTGAGCCTGGAGACAAAATTACCCCCGTCTTATACTCAAAACTCAGTTATTGAAGGGTAAAAACGTAAATATCCCAATAGGAATAACGGTTAATAACAACTTAGCAAGGCCACTGTTCTCTGTATGTATAACAGACCATAAACAGAGCTCAGATTTCGGCTTCTTGTGAAAACACATGTAAATATCCCAAAAAGGAATAACTGTTAGTAACGAACTTCAGCAAAAAACACTTCTCTGTATAAAAACAGAGTTCATTTTCGTTCTCTCTGCAAAAGAAAAAACAGAGAAAAAGAAGAAGATGAATTTGTCAGAGATGAAAGATGAGGCGATTAATGGTGTGAAATGGTACTTCAATAGGAATTGGAACAGAGATGACATGATGAATATGGATGAAATTTCCGATGAAGTTCACTCAACCTTGACGATGGTACATACATTCATCGCAAAACTTACAATTTTACTTTCCTTCTACTTGATCGCGAACGTAAGAATAAAGATGTTGCAATTCAAGAAACTATTGTTCAATTTTTTTTTATTGTAATCTGGTTTAGTAATACGTAATAACCGATTACTACATGATCATACTAAATCCCCAATTCTTATATCGTCATGGTTCATCAATTTCAATTCTCAGAAGATTTTTAGGTATTACCGATAATGAATTTCAGTTTCTTACAGTTCAAAAAATTGATTTGTTTTTGCTGAAAATATAGGTGTATCTTAGTCTCTTCTGTGCCATGTTGAGCATTACTTGTGGATCCACTTTGCAATGGATCTCGATAACTGCGGGGAAATACTCAGTCATTTCTTATGTAGCAGATTTAATCTTGCTTTGCCTTACTCCACCAGAGAGAGTGGTACGTACATGATCAATGATTCGTAGATTTTGTTGAATTATTCTTGAAGTAGTTTCTTATAATGTAAATCTTCTGTCTTACGCAGAACACAAGGATCGTAATCTCGATGTTGACTGCCTATTCTTTCGGTTCTTCTGTTGGCTTCATTTTCAATTATCTCTTCAAAGTCGAGCAACGGTAAGACTTAAAAGATACTAAACATTGTTTATATATCTGTTGTTCGAGTTTTCTATTATGAAAATGACATTTGGTTGTTCTCCAGGTTTGTTCTTAGACTTTTGGTAGGTATAACAATTGGCTCTGGAAATTTGTTGTATCAAGCCATCACAACAAAGGATAGGAGAGAAATCTACACCGGTTGCCTGAAATATTGCGTTGTTATAGTGTTCTCCATAATTACTTTCTTTCTTTTGGAAACAGATACAACTCTCCGGATGATAGTGGTAAGCAGTTGTATGCATACAATGTAACTCAAGTTTGAATGAATAACATGTCTGACTTGTTGAATACTGCTTGTTGTAGATACACAGTGTGCTGATATTGTTCATGGGATACCTTGTGATATATAGCCAAGAAATACTGTACGATGCTGACTTTGGAGATATTGACTACGTTAACTGCACATTCAACGTCTTCTCCCATTTTCCGGGCATAATGATCCATGCTGCAAGACTATACCTGCAGGCTGAGCAACAAGAAGAGAATTAAACCTGATGCACTTTGGAAGTATAGAATAATAGAGAGTAAAATGTGCAGCTTACTGTAAATGATGAACAAATATTCTTTTGTGTCTACATTTTACTGATTGAATTTGGAATTTGTACAGAAATCGTGCAATAAAGACTATTTGGACTTTAAGATGATCAGTTCATTACCTACTTAACTCAAAGTTGAACATAAAGAATTTCACCAATGGTCGCTCAACCATTTGTGGACGTTTGTTTCCTCCAAGCACTTCCCATTGTATTTAGGCAAACTAAGGGGACGTTTGGTCATGAAAACCAAATATTATTCATTTTATTTAAAATTAATAAAGTTGAAATTGTGTTTGGTCATACTTTTTGCAAAGAATATTTAGTATTTGAATAACACTAAATAACAGTGTTTAATGTGCACCTATCATCGATCCAAGGAAGAAAGGAATAACAGTGTTTGGGGCTTCATAGATCGAGCAATGGAACCATGAATCACGTGTAGAGTGAAGAAATGAAGATATCAATCGGATGCTCAAAGATGGAATCCCTTAGCATATGGTACTTTTATTTTTTGTAATGATTGACCGATTGACCACCAACGATGACAACACAGGCACATCTAAAAGTTTCAAGTAAAGATATTTGTACTAATTGAAGCATATATGTGCTTAATTAAAACCAACTTATGGCACACACATTATGTGAGTTATTTCAAAATATTTGTTATAGCGATTGGAGGTGTCAAAGAAGCCCGATCCTAAAATCAGAGGGCATCAAAAGCCCAGATTCTTAAATAACTATTGATATAGGAGCCTAAATCAATAGTTTCACATTTTGGAAATTAGATAGAAGCAATGCAATTAATTTATGAAAAATCAAAAGAAAATAGAAATTCCCTACAAAAGTTATTTCCCGCCAAGAATCTAAGCATGGAGACGAAATTACCCCGTCTTATTCCCAAGACTGAGGGGGTAAAACCATAAATATCCTTCAAGAAATAACGGCCAGAGGAATCATTGTAACGAACTTAGCTAGCAACACTTTTTTTTCTCTGAAAGAAGAAGAAGAAGATGAATTGGAAGAGAGATGACATTAAACATAACTCAATGAACTTCAAGAAAATAATCATTAGAGTAGTGAATTTACTATTTTAACTCTAATGGGGTCCCAAATATATTTACTCACTACATTTTTCAAAAACATAATTCAATGTTAATAAATTGAGGGTATAATAGGAAAAAGAAAATTGTATTTCCTTGATTTGTCAAAAAATAACAAGTAAAAAGAGAAATCAAATTAAGAAATATTTGACAAGTATAAGTTACAAGAACTAATATTTATCTTCTACCATAATCTATATCTGCTAATATATGTACTTAATATTTTATTTTAATAATAAAATGCATATGCACCCAAAAAAACTTATCACTCTACTAAGGCTCTTCACACAAAGTAACTTTTGCTAAAACTAAAAGTTGAGCAAAAAATTAAATAAGTAAAAAACTAAAAGTTGAGCAAAAAATTAAATAAGTAAAAAACTAAAAAAAGAAGCCTAGCTAAATCAATAGTTTCACATTTTGGAAATTAAATTGATTTAAATAGAAGCAATTCGATTAATTTATAAAAATAAATTAAGTTTTAATTTGATTTCACAGTAATTTCAGTCTATAATATTTTTTTTCAGCGTGTCTTGAGATCGAAAAGTGTGAATGATAGAGATATTATCCACGTAAACGGTCTTGACAATTGAGTAGTTAAAGATTCTTTTAGTTCAAATAATTCAAGTTTTATAGTAACCTAGCTAAATCAATAGTTTCACATTTTGGAAATTAAATTAATTTAAATAGAAGCAATGGATTAATTTATAAAAATAAAAGAGGAAAGGAAAATAAGAAATTCCCCACAAAAGTTATTTCTAAAACTTCCCGCCAACAATCTGAGCCCGGAGACGAAATTACCCCGTCTTATTCCCAAGACTCAGCGTATAACCAAAGGGTAAAACCATAAATATCCTTCAACGAATAACGAACTTAACAACAAACTTCTTTTCCTCAGAATTCATATTCCCAAGTAGAATTGGAAAGGGAAAGAGAAAAGCCTAAATAAATTTTATCCCAAATAGAATAACATTAGGAAATCAAGTAAGCATTATAAATACGTATAATCTGAGAAGCCATTAAAGCATCAAAACCTAGCTAAGAAAAACTCATTCATCAATAAATTAAGTATGTACTGGAAAAAGCTTAAGTTGTTGGGCAGGGGTTCTTATGGTACGGTGTCTCTTGCCACGCCATTAACCGATTACTATACATTATTTGCTGCTGTCAAATCCGCCGAAGATGATCGCTCGTCTTCGCTCCGAGCGGAAGCACAAATATTGCATGCGCTGAGAGGGTCGGA
>JAJOOS010013077.1:0-17346 GCA_029582725.1 Solanum chiquidenum
GTAAGATTCTTTAAACACAGATTGACAACAATTCTTCTTTAAGAAAAAAAATATATATTTCTAATCTGTTTCTGATTGTAGTTTCTCTACTAGTTTTAATTTTCTAGTTGTGAAAATGTTCTTAAACTTTGTTGTGTCTTACCAAGTTCTTCAAAGTTTTGTTCTAAGTATCTTAGGAATACAAGATGAACAACATTCTTTTCATTCCCATTCAAACCACGGGAAGGCAGAGATCAATTGCAACATTTGTTCCGATGTAGTGATGATTAAAGATGGACTGTTTTACTATAATCTTGAGCGTCATGAAGCTTTGCACGTTATTTGTGCCCTCCGTGAAGAATCTGGATTTGATAATGACAAGATGGACATGTTATCTATTCAA
The DNA here is from genome assembly GCA_029582725.1 of Solanum chiquidenum. Taxonomy (NCBI): domain Eukaryota; kingdom Viridiplantae; phylum Streptophyta; class Magnoliopsida; order Solanales; family Solanaceae; genus Solanum; species Solanum chiquidenum. Next base: position 383 of record JAJOOS010013077.1, read on the forward strand.
CGCTTACAAGAATTGAGGATAATTTGATTAAACAGAAAGGACATCCGTTCGCCTTAATTACTAGCAAGATTGGAGATTTTCTATCTGGTGTTTGTTTTTTTGAAGTATGTCTCTTTTTTTCTGTCATTTTTGTTTCATGCTGGTGTGCTTGTGTCTGCTGTATGATTTTGAATGGAAAAAGGAACTCATCTAAATTATCTAATTGGCATAATTGTGTTGTATAACTGTCTCGTTTTTCTTTTTATTACTGCTTTGTTTTGCTTAAACCAAGGGTCTTTCGGAAACCACCTATCTACCTGGTAGAGGTTGTAGTAAGGTGTGCGTACACTCTAACCTTCTCAAACCCCCCTTTGTGGGATTTCACTTGGTTTGTTGTTGGCATACTTGTGTTGATTATACTATGAGGTTGTTTGGTTCGTGAACAAAGTTATGCCCAACAAATTCATAATGTTAGGGCATGATAGAGTAATCTAACCTCCATACGTTATTTCTCTTAAAGTTAACATGTTATATTGGACAAATTATGAACATATCTTTTCCTTCCATACGTAATTACCGATGTACTAAAATTTGATTTACCGGACATAGTTCGGTATTTGATACTCCTTTTCAAGTTCAAACAAGGCACGAAGCGGGAAAACCTGAATTTTTTTGTTTATCGTGAGCTATAATCCATGGATTTTTGGTGATACGAGATTCTAGTGGGTTTTTGGTCGAAATTTTGTGTAGGCGTCCGTTAAGACCTTATTAATGGTGTGAGTTGGTCCGAAGGGGCAAACGTCTGCATTTTTAAATTCAAACGAGACCCAGAATGAGAAAACCCAAATTTTACCATTTTTCGTGTGCTATAGTCCATTGATTATTGGTGATACGAGATTCTGACGGATTTTCGGTCGAAATTTTTATGGTCGTCCTGTAAGACCTTATTAATGGCGTGAGTTGGTTCGGAGGGGAAAATGACTACATTTTCAAGTTCAAACGAGGCTCCGAGCAGGAGAACCCAAATTTTATTATTTTTGGTGTGCATGAATTTTTGGTGATACGGTATTCTGATGGGTTTTTGGCCAAAGTTTTTTGTAGTCGTTCGTTAAGACCTTATTAATGGCGTGAGTTGGTCCAGAGGGGCAAACGTCTGCATTTTCAAGTTCAAACGAGGCCCAGAGCAGGAAACCCAATTTTTACCATTTTCGTGTGCTATAGTCCATGAATTTTTGGTGATATGGGATTCCAACGGGTTTTTGGTCAAATTTTTTTGTGCGCATCTGTTAAAATCTTATTAATTGCGTGAGTTGGTCCGGAGGGGCAAACGTTAAGTTCAAATGAGGCTGAGAGCGGGAGAACCCTAATTTTACTGTTTTTCATATCCTATAATCCATGGATATTTGGTGATATTGGATTTCATCGGGTTTATCCGTTAAGACCTTATTAGTGGTGTGAGTTTGTCCGGAGAGGCAAACGTCCGCATTTGCAAGTTCAAATGAGTCCCAGAGCGGAAAACCTGAATTAACCATTTTTCTTGTGATGCCCATGGATTTTTGGTGATACGGGATTTCGGCGGATTTTTGACCGACATTTTTGTGGGCCTCCGTTAAGACTTATAAATGGTGTGAGTTGATCCGGAGGGATAAACATCTGCATTTTCAAGTTCAAACGAGGCACTGAATGGAAAAATCCAAATTTTATCGTTTTTCGAGTACTAAAGTCCATGAATTTTGAGTGATACGGGATTCCGATTGGTTTGGCCAAATTTTTTTGTGGCGTCTGCTATGACCTTATTAGTGGCGACTATTATAAGTATTCGCAGTGATTAAATTTGCCACTAAACAACCTATTAGTGGCGACAACTATAGGTATTCGTGGCGACTATTTTTGCCAGACTATAATAGCGGTTATTATAGGTATTTGCGGTGACTAAGTTTGCCACTAAAACATGCCATTAGTAGCGACAATTACAGGTATTGGCGATGACTAGTGTTGCCACTAAAACATACTATTAGTGACGACAATTATAGGTATCTGCGGCGACTAGTGTTGCCACTAAATCATACTATTAGTGGCGACTAAGATTGCCTTTAAAACAAATAATTATTGGCGACTATTTTAGGTATTTGCGGTGACTAAGTTTGCTACTAAAACATATAAGTGGCAATTATTATAGGTATTTACGGCGACTAAGTTTGCCACCAAAATATACTATTAGTGGTAACTATTATAGGTATTTGCAGTGACTATTGTTGCCACTACAACAGACTATTAGTAGCGACTTTTATATATATTTGCTGCGACTATTGTTGTCACTAAAACAGACTATCAGTGGCGACTATTATAGGTATTTGCGGCGACGAAGTTTGCCACTAAAACGTACTATTAGTGGCGACAATTATAGGTATTTGCGGCGACTATTGTTGTCACGAAAACAGACTATCAGTGGCGACTATTATAGTTATTTGCGGCGACTAAGTTTGCCACTTAAAGAAGACTATTAGTGGCGACTATTAAAGGTATTTGCGGCAACTATTGTTGCCACTAAAACAGATTATTAGTGGCGACTTTTATATATATTTGCGGCGACTATTGTTGTCACTAAAACAGACTATCAGTGGCGACCATTATCGGTATTTGCGGCGACGAAGTTTGCCACTAAAACAAACTATTAGTGGCGACAATTATAGGTATTTGCGGCGACTATTGTTGTCACTAAAACAGACTATCAGTGGCGACTATTATAGTTATTTGCGGCGACTATTAAAAGTATTTGCGGCGACTATTGTTGCCACTAAAACCGATTATTAGTGGCGACTTTTATATAGCTTTGCGGCGACTATTGTTGTCACTAAAACAGACTATCAGTGGCGACTAGTATAGTTATTTGCGGCGACTATGTTTGCCACTAAAAACAGACTATTAGTGGCGACTATTAAGGTATTTGCGGCGACTATTGTTGCCACTAATACAGAATATTAGTGGCGACTGTTATTGTTATTTTCGGTGACCAAGTTTGCAACTAAAACATACTATTAGTGACGACTTTTATATATATTTGCGGCGACTAAGTTTGCCGCTAAAAGAAACTATTGTGGCGACTTTTTTAATTATTTGCGGCGACTAAGTTTGCCACTAAAACATACTATTAGTGGCAACTTTTATAGGTATTTGCGGCTACTAGTGTTGCCACTAAAACGTGCTATTAGTGGCGACTATTATAGGTATTTGCGGCGACTATTGTTGACACTAAAACAGACTATTAGTGGCGACTATTATAGGTATTTGCGGCGAGTAGTGTCTTTTGAGTTTAAGCCATATGCTGTAAAAATCGATTATTCTATTAAGTTGCTTATAATTAGATAATCACAAGTAGAATTTTAATAAGCATTAGTTAGTATTTAGTAAAAATGATCGGTTATAATGCATTGATGGGATTACTCCCCTCTTAACCAGAGTTAAGGAGACATGTAACTTGTATTTCTAAGCAATAAAAAATCCATTTCCAATCATATTAAACGACATATTAGAGACATGTAATAAGAAAATTGTAAGTTATGAACTATCTAATAACAAACAAGCGATGAAAGTTCGTAACTAATTTCGTTACGTTGTTGTTATAGTGATACTTTAGATTTATATATTGACTTGTTCCTATCATAGTCATCAACTTGAGAAGATTTAACATATAAATTATAAATTTAATTTTTAGCAAAAGACTTCAAAGTCGAGCCACATAATTTGGGCAAAGAAAATAAGAATTTTCTAATAAATGGTTGTCCATACATTTCAAATCCCTTATCAATATTCTAATCTTTAAGAAAATTGTATAAATGGGTCAACAAATAAGCTTATTATTTGATTAAATAAACACCTCAATCTTGATTGCCGAAATCGTACTTTGGAAATACTGAACCGAATACCAAATGCTCACCCCTAATTGACAGTATGCCTTGAGTGACACTAACAAGAAGAGGAGAAATATGCATGCTTCTATCTTGGGAAGTGCTATGATTAATTAACATTAAGAAAAAAATATATTTTTGTTTTGTTTACAAAGCATGTGATTGGGATTAGCCCTTAAATTTATTGGTGGAGGAATCAAAGCTCACGCCTGATCAATGTAAATGTAATCAGTGTTGATATCACAAACATTAGTATTTGGAACATATCCACAATTTATGGATTTATTTTCCCAAAACAAAAGGAAACAGAGAGAGTAGCTGCAAAAAATCTATATATTTGTACATAAATAGTTTGTATCCACAAGGAAGTTTCAGTAAAAATTGAGAACGAGTGAAGTTGACAAGGGAACTGATCCCAATGACACCCGTAGAGGAAGCAGTCGTTGCGAATGAGTCAGTTACTAAGAGGTGCTTTTGCTGATGTATCAGATAGTACTCCTCCTCGTGACGTTATCTTAAATCACTTCAGCCATCGTCATCCATTGCTTCGATTGCACCTTCGAGAGAGTGAAGGAATCAAATGCACCTTTTGCAATATCAGTATCTCTGGTTGGGCTTATGCTTGTGAAAAGCATTGTGATTATTACCTTCATGAGGTGTGTAGTAACTTCCCTAGAGAAATTCGCCATGATTTTCATCCCGGCTATGACCACACTCTTAATCTAAGGCCGTTTCAGTTGGGCAACAACAATGAGCAGTTTCATTGTGCTGCGTGTGGTCATGATGATTCTGTTCATTCTCTATTCCAGTCATACTATGGCTGGGAGTCGTGCAATTTCAATCTTCATGTTGAATGTGCTTCCATACCTATAGCATTATCTCGTAATGTGAAATGTCCGCTTCATCTGTTCCTTTCTTTCTCATTTGCTCAATTCGTGCTAAAGCTGTTCCCAATTCCGGATTCTGGCTATTTTACAACCATGAGCATGATTACCTCTGTCACTTCAACTGTGCTGCTGTATCAGAATACCGTATGGGGAATCATTCCATAGGCAAACTTCAAAACAGGCTGCAAACTCTGATGACAACAAATCGTCCTCCTATTACACTTGCTGGTCAACCGTGTGGGGACGTTACACATTTCCCACACCGCCATGCTCTCAAGGAATATAACTTGGTCATGCCCCGGAATTGCAGCTTGTGCAACATTGATTATTTGATAGGGTACTTTTGCAGTGATTGCAATTACTTTATCGACAAGACTTGCTTCTCGGTTCCATCCATGATACGACTTATGTCTCATCCTCAACACCCTCTCAAGTTAACTTGCTACTTGGATTATCAAAATGAGAATGTCAATTGCCCCGGCTGCCAGACTAAATTCAAAAGTGGTCATAGCAGGGCCTACTATTGCGCTCCATGCAAATTTATTATGAGTCGTCAGTGTGCTGGAGCTTCAAAGACCTTGATACTGGCAGACAATGTCTCTTACGAGCTCTTCTTTGAATTCCCCTTTAAGCATGAGAATGCAGAGATCAAGTGAAACATTTGTTCCAAGAAAGTGGTGACCAAAGATGGAATTTTATACTACAGTTTAAAGCGTGATGAAGCTTTGCACGTTGTTTGTGCCCTGAAAAGTGAATCCAACAATGATGTGACCAAGATGGACAGGTTATCAGTTCAACGGTTAAACAAAGTGAAGATATCTGAGTAAACCGAAATCAGTTCCTCCACAAGACTGGAAGTTTAGTAAAGTTGCAGCATGAATGTGTTTGTTTTTGGCAGTGTGTTTGTTTCTTTACTTTTTTATTTCCAGCTGGTGTGCTTGTATATCTGCTGTGTGATTTCCAGCTGGTGTGCTTGTATGCTAGTTGTTACTAGCTACTGAACTCTAGAGATAGCTATGGAAGTTTTATGTAAAGTTGCGGACAAAGTCACAGATTGGTTGTGTGAGAGATTGGGTATAGAGCAACATCAAATCTGAATTACTAGTTGAGATCAACTAGCTATAAGGACTTTTTGTCAAAAAACACACACAAACTTTTACTCTATATTTCAATGGAGGAGAAAAGCTAATATGAACAAAAAAAATCTGTTTAAGGACTTAAAAATTTCAATTTCCAGAAGAGCATGGCTTTTTCAAGAACATTTTTTTCAACTCTTTTAATAAGCAGGTGCTTTGGTTGTTATGAATGTGGTCATAAAAAAAGAGAGGTAGTGGACTAGTAGTTAAGAATATAAAATTTACAAGTTAGGTAAACGACAAACTTGGTTAGGTTCAGAAGCACTAAGTTCATAAATTATCTCAACAAGTATACTAATATGGAATTATTTTATCTTCACTACTTCAAGACTTTAAGCCTAAATGCTCAGCTTATAAATCTCAGTGAATATTTTACTGGGAAGAAAACAACCAAATTCTTCCTTGCATCTTTCATTTCATACAAAAAACACCATTGCAGATTTTTGGAACTACCCAAAGAAACAGATCAGAAAATGAATGATTTCGTTGACAAGAAAACTAAGCCCAATTATCTGCAGAGAAGGGCCGTCACTGCAAATGAGTCAGATACTATGAGCTGATTTTTCTGATACCTCAGATAAAGAGGGTGCCTTGAATCATTTCAACCATCGTCATCCATTGTTTCGATATCACCCTGGAGAGAGTGACAGAATCCAATGCAGCTTTTGTAATATCGTCATCTCTGGTCGAGGTTATGCCTGCAATAAACAATGTGATTATTACCTTCATGAGGTGTGTAGTAAATTTCCAAGGGAAATTCAGCATGATTTTCATCCTGGCTCTGACCACAATCTTATTCTCCGGCCCTTTAAAGCCACAAACCGAGAACAGTTTCATTGTGCTGCTTGTGGACATGATGATTCTGTTCATTTTCTGTTCCAGTCATACTATGGCTGCGAGTCGTGCAATTTCAATCTTCATGTTGAATGCGCTTCTATACCCATAACCTTGGACCAAAAAGTGAAATATCCGCTTCATCTGTTCCTTTCTTTCCCAATAACCAGTGAGACTGCTACTCTCTTCTGCTCAATTTGTACTGAAGTTGTTCCCACTTCTGGATGCTGGCTATTTTACAACCATGAGCATGATTACCTCTGTCACGTCAATTGTGCTGCTGTATCAGAATACGGAATGGAGAATCATTCCATGGGTAAACTACAAAACCGGCTGCAAACTCTGGCAACAACAAATCGCCCTCCCACAACACTTGAAGGTCAACCATCTGGGAACGTTACACATTTCTCTCACTGCCATACTCTCAAGGAATATAACTCGGACAAGCCCCTGGCATGCAACTTGTGCCACTCTGAATACTCGACAGGGTACTTTTGCAGTGATTGCAATTACTTTATTGATAAGACTTGCTTCTCGGTTCGATCTATGATTCAACATATGTCTCATCCGCAACACCCTCTACGGTTAACTTGCTACTTGGATTATCAAAATGAGAATGTCAATTGCCGGGGCTGCCAGGTTAACTTCAATAATAGTCGTATCAGGGCCTACTATTGCGCTCCATGCAAATTCATTTTGAGTCGCCAGTGTGCCGGAGCTCCCAAAACCTTGACGCTGACAGACAATGTCTCATACGAGTTCTTCTTTGAATTCCCCTTTAAGCATGAGAATGCAGAGGTCAAGTGCAACATTTGTTCCAATAAAGTGGTGATCAAAGATGGACTGTTGTACTATAATCTAGAGCGTGATGAAACTTTGCATGTTTCTTGTGCCCTCACAAAAGAACCCAAGAAAAAAATGACCAAGATGGATAGGTCAATTCAACGGTTAAATGAAGTGAGGATAGCTGAGTAAGTCGAAATTAGTTCCTCCGCAAGACTGGAAGTTTAGTACAGTTGCAAGTATGAAGGTGTTTGTTTTTTGGCAGTGTGTCATGTCTTGATGTGTGTTTGTTTCTTTGCTTTTTCCTTTTTTTGTTTCCAGCTGATGTGCTTGTTTATCTGTTGTGGTGATTTTGGTAATGTTACTGCTATGTGTTGTCTTATCTTGGAATGAAAACTCTATTGCCTTCTTATTTTTATGGTTAGGCTTAATTTAACTATTCTTTTGTTGAAATATCTAATAATGGAAATGGGAAACAGAGTTGAATTACTATTATTCATGCGCAGAAAGCTTCTTAATGAACTGTATAAACACAAAGCTAGACTATTCCTTTGCCATGTTCCGATTAAACCTTGTACTGGCTGAGTAACTTGTCATTCACCTAATTCTGAAAGAGAAGGGAAGAAGTCATCTAGACTATTCCATTGCATGCTTTCTACTTCCCCAACAAAGGTAACTCTGTCCACCAAAGCTTAGACCTATCGGAAGAAACTGGAAAGGAAATACTTTTCAAAAAATTGGAGAGAATGTATGGACGAATCTGATCTTTGAGTACTTGGCAAGCAAATGGAAAATTCCAAAAAGCAACAATTAATTTTCCTTTTCTTCTTCTTTGTAGTGTCTGCCATTGCAAGAAAGCATATATTTTGGGAAAGTCGTAACATGAATTTGAGTGAAGGAAGATATGGAATCAGATGTTCACTACTTTAATATGTTAGCTAATCAATACTCTCACTTTAAAGATATTATTTTGACAGCTTATAAATCTTTGTGAATTTGTTGCTTGAAATAACACAATCAAACCCTCCATCGCCTCTCTTAAGCATTCATTTTCACACCAAATTCTCCATTCCACTCTCTAATCTTTCGTTTTCATACCAAGTTCTCTCACATTGCTTACCAAATTCTCAAACATTGCCACTCTTTGATTTTCATACCAAACTCTCTCACATTGCTACTCTTTGATTTTCATACCAAGTTCTTCATTTCCGCTCTCTCATATTTCATTTTCATACCAAATTCTTCATTTTCGCTCTCTCATATTTCATTTTCATACCAAATTCTACATGGCTTCTCTTTTAGCTTTCATTTACATACCAAATTCTCCATTTTCACACCTTTACTTCTCAGTAGCAGAGTTCAGACTTGATAGTTGAAAAAAGGCTTATTACTAAACTATACTAGCTATGGAATTCTGATCTATTTTTGGGGAAAAAGTCACAGGTTACAGTCAGTTGTGCAAGGGATTGGGTATTTATTTGACTACAAGAGTAACATCACATCTATGGAAAAAGAATCTGAGGAGCTGAAGAATATCAGAATCACGGTGCAGCGAAGAGCCGAAGATCCCTGGAGAAACTTACTAGACATTTCACCCAATGGCAAGGCATGGTTAAGTAGTGTTGATACCACTACTGAAATATGTGGAAGGTGTAAGGCGACGTACAGCTGAGGTTGAAAAGGGTTGCTTTTATGGTTGGCGTCCAAACTTGAAGTCACGTTACTCCCTCAGCAGGAGAGCTAAGAAAATTACAGGAGTTGACTGAACTTCGAAATGACAGCAACAAGCCTGATGTAATCTCCTTTGATAATCTAGTTCAAAGTGACGCTATACCTAGTAACTATGGTGAGGTGTTTGACTCCAGAAAAAAGAAAGAGGAAGAGGTCATGGAAGCTTTGAAACATGACGGGGTCACTATGATTGGGATATGTGGTATGCCTGGTGTTGGTAAGACAACACTGGTTGATAAAATCAGACAAAAGGCAAAACAAGAAAGGGATAATTTCAAAGATGTCATCATGGTAACTGTCAGCCAACGACCAGACTTGAAAAAACTCCAGGGTCAGATCGCAGAAGGACTCGGGCTAAAATTAGAAGAGGATAATTTGTTGATTCGTGGAGAACGGCTGCATACTAGGTTAATGCTTCAGAACAACCGGAACCTTATAATCTTGGATGATGTTTGGGAGGCTCTTCATGATCTAGAGAAACTTGGAATTCCAAGCGGAAGCAACGACAAACATAGGTGTAAAGTTATATTGACAACGCGTTACCGAAATGTTTGTGAAGCAATGGAAGCTCAGAAGATCATTGAAGTTGGAACATTATCTGAAGAGGAAGCATGGTGCCTTTTCAAGGGGAAAGTTGGTAATTCAGTCGGCGATCTTGACATAGCAAAAGAGGTTGCCAAAGAATGCAAGGGGTTGCCGCTTGCAATTGTTACGGTTGCTGGTGCGCTAAAGCAAAAAAGCAAGCCTTCATGGGAGGATGACTTGTACAATTACAAAGATCAGCACCAATATATATCCCAGGAGTAACTCAAAATGTGTATCAATCTCTCAAGCTTAGCTATGATTACTTGGGAAGTAATGAACTCAGGTCCCTGTTTTTGCTTTGTTCCTTGTTCAAGGAAGATAGTAATATCTGGACTGAACAATTACTTAGATATGGAATGGGGCTTGATATCTTTACAGAAATTAAAAACTTAGAAGAAGCAAGGAAGCGGGTGTGTTATCTGATAGAAATATTGGAAGATTGTTTCTTGTTATCCCAAGGTTCACACAAAATTTTTGTCAAAATGCATGATGTGGTCCGTGACGTGGCTATAAGTATTGCATCTAAGGGAGATCATAGCTTTATGGTAAGTCATGATGTGAACTCAGAAGAGTTCCCAAGAAAAGACTTTTACAAGCAGCAATACAGTCACATGTCAATTGTTGCAAATAAATTTGTTGAGCTTCCCAGCCCAATAGTTTGCAAAAAATTGAAGCTTCTAATGTTGAAACTCTGTTCTGTAGATTCATTCAAATTACAGGACAATTTTCTCGATGGAATGGGTGAACTCAATGTCTTAAGTCTGACTGGAGATAGGAGCAACATTCGGTGTTTTCCACCATCCATTAAGAGGTTGTCATGTCTGAAGACACTGTGTCTGAGTAATATAATGTTGGGTGACATATCCATTATTGGGGAACTTGTCACTTTAGAAATTCTCAGCATAAGAGATAGTGAGTTAGAGGAGGTGTCAGTGGAGATAGGAAAGTTGACCAATCTAATTATGTTAGAGTTGCGGTATGAGCAGAAAAAACTTAAAAGGATTTCAGCACGGGTCTTATCAAGATTAGTTCAATTGGAGGAACTACTCCCTCTGTCCCAATTTATGTGACACATTTCGAAGTTCGAGATTCAAATAAATCTATCTTTGACCGTAATTTTTTCATATATCTTTTAATTATTTTGAATTATCAATTATTGAGACTTATAGTACTTTTTATGTAGTTTACAAATATATAAATTTCATTTTAAAAAATTTGAAGATTCCATGAGCAAATTCTCAGTCAAACTTAAACTGTTTGACTCTCGAAAAGCGAAATGTGTCACATAAATTGGGACAGAGGGAGTACATATCTTGGGAGTCAGATATTGTAGTGACTCCACCTTAAGGGAACTGGAATTCTTATCGAGATTGACTACACTGACATTAAGTGAATGTTCCGGAGATTGTGATTTACAATAAATTTGGCCTTTGCTCCAAGTTGACACGGTACACTCTTCAAGTGGGTGATGATTACATGGGTATTTTAAGCATGTATGATAGTGAATAAATATATTATTTCTTTTCTTTTTAAACAAATCTTATTCCTAATAAAATTATTACTTTTAAAGAGTTTTTTCCGTTTTCTTTATTTTAAAATCACTTTGACTAATAAATGTAAGATTTTTTTTTTTCTTCTTAAACTCATTTTATCAATTAAAATAAAATAATTTCATGTATTCTTTTAACGGATAATATATGTCATATATATAATCATAGATTCATAGTAAATCTATTATTAGTTTTTATTTAGATAATTACAATAAAATAAGAAATATTTTTAATTTTAACTTTTTTCCGAATAGAAGTAGGATAAATATTATTAGAAAAGAATGTGTTAAAAAGAAATAAATAATATATTTATTTGAAAAGATGACATTTTACCCTTTGTTTATTTTTTGTATCTTAAAAAGAAAGGGGAATCTATGAAGTTTTTTACAAGCAGATGCGTGTAGGGGTGTGCATTCGGTCTTTGGGTTTGGTTTTGTACATTCGGTTTGAATTTTTCAATTTTTGATTTTGAAGAAGTGTAACCCAATCCAAACCAAAATAAATTTTGTTCGGTCTGGTTTTTCTCTTTTCAGTTTGGTTATTCGGTTATGCAATAATTAGAAACATAATCAAAGTTTTTTTTATATATATATATAGAATTTAGTTTTTTGTTTTTCAATTTTTATTTTTTTAAATCCACGCGAAACCAAACAAAAAATAAATAAACAAAGCAACTTATTAATCCAAAACCAATCCAATTAGAATTCAATTTGATTTGGTTTGGTTTTTCGGTTTAAACCAAATATTGCACACCCCTAGATGCGTGATACCCAAATAATTCATTGAATTAAGGGAAAATGAGCAAATATACTACTCAACTTGCAATTTAGAGCACATATACATCTTGTTAATAAAATGGTGCATATATACCCCACCGTTTAATATATAATGCATATTTACCCTTTTCATTAACATATCAATATTTACTTATATATATATATATATATATAATACTTATTTTTTAATTTTAAAAATGTTCAAACGTTACCTCACTTTTTTATTTTACACATCTAGACCTGGCCCAAATGGGAAAAAAAAGGATATAATGTACTAAATAGAATAAAGTTTGATACTTGAATGGTTGCAGGTTTCTTGTCCCAACCTGGAAAAGCTATCTATAGAGGCTAACAACATAAGTTCTCTATGCTCTCACCAACTTCCAACTGACTACTTCACCAAACTTCAAACATTGTATGTATGGAATTGTGGAAAATTGAGAAACTTGATGTCTCCAACAGTGGCTAGAGGTGCTTTGAATGTCCAAATACTACATATATGTTATTGTAAATCAATGGAAGAAGTGGTCACAAAAGGAGAAGGAATCATGACCGTATTTCCCCGATTGGAAAACCTGTTTCTTAACGATCTGCCTAAGTTGGGGCATTTCTTTCTGACAAATGGTGCTCTTGAATTTCCATTTCTCAGGTTTGTGAGTATTTATGGCTGCCCTGAAATGAAGACGTTTGTCCAACAGGGAATATCTATGAGTACACCAAGTCTCCAAAGTGTGAACAATGATGATGAGGTGAAATTAGTTGATCTCAATAAAGCCATGTTCAATTTTAAGGTTTTTCTTGTGCCGCTAATTACTGCTCTCTTTTCGTTTTAACTAGTAAATAACTTATTTCTGTTCGTCACCTTAAATCAATTTTTTAAAAAGTTTTTCACAGCCTGTTACCTTGGCGTAAGATGGTATGGCTCATTTTTTGGATTTGTACTCCATTATATAAAATAAATACAAGGCCTTCAACATTTACAGGTTTCTTGTCCCAACCTGGAAATACTATTTATCACAGGGGCTAACAGCATAAGTGCTCTATGCTCTCACCAACTTCCAACTCCCTACTTCACCAAACTTCAAACATTGGGAGTAGAGCGTTGTGGAACATTGAGAAACTTGATGTCTCCATCAGTGGCTAGAGGTTTTCTGAATCTTCGACGTTTAGCGATATATGACTGCCAATCAATGGAAGAAGTGATCACAAAAGGAGAAAGAATCATGACCTTATTTCCCCTCTTGGAAAAGCTGGGTCTTCGCGGCCTGCCTAAGCTGGGGCATTTCTTTCTGACGAATGGTGCTCTTGAATTTCCATCACTCAGAGAAATGACGATAGATGACTGCCCTGAAATGAAGACCTTGGTCCAACAAGGAGTATATGTGGGTACAACGAGTCTCAAAAGTGTGAACAATGATGATGAGGTGAAAGTAGTTGATCTCATGAATAAATCAATGTTCAATTCTAAGGTTTGTCTTGTGCCGCTAGTTGTATAACTAATTACTATATATATTTTTGTCATGCATTAATTCACCCCTGGTCTACTGCTCTCTTACCGTTTTAACTAGCAAATAATTAATAGTAATAGTAATCTTTTCAGATAGTTATTTATGTTTGTCACCCATGTTGACTGAGGTAACAAATATAGGCGAAACTACAAAATTGTAACCCAGGGGTTCACATAAATCTAATAGCTTTTGCCCAGAAACTTTAATCTGTATTAGTAATATCTAGAGATTCCTTAATTATGAACGCGATTGTTATTGGATACTACCCTGAGGTCATTAGAGATTTATAAATTTCAAATTCTGAATCTGCATCTCGTTCTAAATTCTTTACTTTTTATGCCTCAATAGGATTAATAAGGTAAGAAATAGTGCCCTTGCTTGTACTTTTTCTTTTGAGTTTCGTTTTTATTATGTATATAAAAACACTAGCCCAAAAAACTTTCTTTCATTATATTTAACAGCTAATATATATGTGTGGATTTATTTTCTCATGTCATCTTGTATTTTAGTATGTTATTTTAAAGAATGCTATTTTGGAGATACTTTTTTGTTTGAGTAATTTGACCTTAAATGATTTCTTTCATATTTTGAAAAATAATGGTGTTGTTTCTCAAAAATGAAGTGTTAAAACTATAATAATTGCTTTATAATAGTACTTTTAATCAAACCGTCATGTTAAATATTAATCAACTTATGACCTAGTGTTTTCTTCCAATAGCTCCAACTGTATCTTCAACAAAGTTTGAAGTCTTCAACCTTTGCAGGTTTCTTGTCCCAATCTGGAAGTACTATCTATATATGAAGCTAACAGCATAAGTGATCTATGCTCTCACCAACTTCCAACTAACTACTTCAGCAAACTTGAAAATTTGAGAGTAGGGAGTTGTAGAAAATTGAGAAACTTGATGTCTCTATCAGTGGCCAGAGGTATTCTGAATCTCCAAAAGCTAGAGATAGAAGGCTGTGAATCAATGGAAGAAGTGATCACAAAAGAGGAACAACAAGGAGAAGGAATCATGACCTTATTTCCCCGATTGGAAATTCTGGATCTTAACTATCTCGCCTAACCTGGGGCATTTCTTTCTGACAAAACATGCTCTTGAATTTCCATTTCTCAGAAAAATGATGATTTATCACTACCCTGAAATGAAGACATTTGTCCAACATGGAATATCTATGAGTACACCAAATCTCGAATGGGTGAACAGTGATGATGAGGTGAAAGTAGACGATCTGAATAAAGCAATGTTCAATTCTAAGGTTTGTCTTGTGCCGCTAGTTGTATAACTAATTACTGCTCTCTTTTCTTTTTAATCTTTAGATAGGTATTTCTGTTTTTCACTTCCTGTTACCTTGATGTAAGATGAGATATGGTTCATTTTTGGATTTGTACTTTAAGCTATATTGAATTTTCATCCCTTATATAAAATACAAGGCCTTCAACATTTTCAGGTTTCTTGTCCCAACCTGGAATTGCTATCTATATGTGGAGTTGAAAGCATAAGTTATGTATGGTCTCACCAACTTTCAACTGCCTACTTCAGCAAACTTCAAACATTGAAAGTACGGTATTGTAGAAAATTGATAAACTTGATGTCTCCATCAGTGGCCAGAGGTACTTTGAATATCCGAATACTAATTATAACAGATTGTGAATCAATGGAAGAAGTGATCACAAAAGAGGAAGAACAAGGAGAAGGATTCATGACCTTATTTCCCCTGTTGAAAGAGCTGGAGCTTAGAAGGCTGCCTAAGCTGGGGCATTTCTTTCTGACGGAGTGTACTCTTGAATTTCCATTTCTCAAGGAAGTGACTATTCATGAGTGCTCTGAAATGAAGACGTTTGTCAAACAGGGAATATCTGTGAGTACACCGAGTCTCGAAAAGGTGAACTTTGATAATGAGGTGACAGTAGATGATCTAAATAAATGGACACAACAGAGGTTCAATTCTCAGGTTTGTCTTGTGCCGCTAGCTGTATAACTAATTAACTCTAGTGCTCTCTTTCCGTATTAACTTAATAGTAATAGTAATATTCAGATGCTTATTTATGTTTGTCAATTGAAGCAACTTCCTTGTACAATATTTTCAATTAGAAATCTAAAGCATCACTATTCTCTGCTCCCAGGAACAATCTGAAGCTAGTGATGACGACGATGAATCTGAAGCTACCGAGTCTCGAAAGGGTGAACCATGATTTTGGTGTGATAACAACAATGCCAAACCTAGTGATGGCAGAAGCTAGTGATGATGTCTATGAATCCAAAGCTAGCTAGGAAGGTAATGAGTATTCCATGAAATAGTCCAAGTTAGATCGAACATCACCTAATACCTACACCGTTGTTTGTTGATTTTTGAATGAAGGGGCGGATCTTGAAGAAGCAACACGAGTAAGATGCTCACGATGGAGGTAACAAGTAGAGGCGGATCAATATTATAATCCATGGATTCACTAGAACCCAACAGTTTTTGCCTAAAGACTTTGTATTTGTATCAGTAATTTCTTTAATTAGAAACTCTTTGACCGTGCGGAGGGTGTAAAACAACTCAAATTAGTTGAGGTAACTTTCTGATTGATTTTGATTCAAGGACAGTCTTTTACATGGTGTTGAAGTAGAGAAGTCCTAGTTTGGACACTCTTCTTATTAATTACTTCTTACTTTAATTAGAAATTCTTCATAAATTAGAAAGCCACATTCTAATTTTCAAGTAATTAATTAATACTCATTGCTAACGGCTAATATCTCAAAGCTCCAAGCATTGTTTGCTCAAGACTATTTCCATGGTGCCTATGTCAAGCTTGCACTTGCACACACGTTGGTGGATTCCACGGTGTATCAAGTTAAAGTGTCTTGTAACAAAATGTAACTATATCATAAAGCATTAATTTGTACACACTGATAATGTAAGAGTTGTTTACATTGCCAATGTATACAAGTTAAATTCTTATTTGAAATGACACTGAGACATGTGCACTTCCTTCAATTTGTGAGTAATACAAGGCCCCAACACAATAATAACTCCACGGTCAGGGCAAACTAGGAACATTGTGAAATATATATCAATTTTCTTGATGGCCTTCAAAGTGTTCTTGTTGTTCATCTTGTATTCCTAAGATACTTAGAACAAAACTTTGAAGAACTTGGTAAGACACAACAAAGTTTAAGAACATTTTCACAACTAGAAAATTAAAACTAGTAGAGAAACTACAATCAGAAACAGATTAGAAATATATATTTTTTTTCTTAAAGAAGAATTGTTGTCAATCTGTGTTTAAAGAATCTTAC
>JAJOOS010013078.1:0-22057 GCA_029582725.1 Solanum chiquidenum
CAAGACAATCAAAGAAACAAGATGAGCTTAGGGAACTTAAAAGGGAATTACCAAAAGTTGAAAGAATCTGAATTCTGAATCGACACCTCAACTTCACCTACTTTGCTTCCCTTTCCATCTAAGCCCCCTTAGTTTACACTCCTTCCCAACAACAACAAAAGAGCATAACAAGCCAAAAACACTTGATGGGGTTCTTTCTTTTGCTCTCTTTGTCTGAGAAAAATGGAACCTTTCTTGATTCCAAGTGCTACTAGTTAGGTTTATAGTGCAAAGTTTGGTTTGTTTTTTAACATGGGATCTATTGGAAATACTAATCCATGGGCACCTTATGATAGTTATAAAGATTGTTCACAAGGGATTTGTAGTGTTTATTGTCCACAATGGTGTTACTTTCTTTTACCTCCTCCTCCTCCTGATGATGAAGATGCATCAGATGATTCAGCCACAGCTTTCTCCCCTCTCATCATAGCGATCATCGGTATCTTGGCAAGTGCTTTCCTTCTTGTTAGTTACTATACCATCATTACTAAGTATTGTAGGAGGAGGAGGAGCAGAAATGGTGCAACAGAGTTGGAATCTAATCGAAACGAGACGCCTCAAGATCAGTGGCAACTTGCTACTGTTGCTGGATTGGATGAGTCTACCATCAAGGCTATCACAGTGTGTAAGTTCAAGAAAGGTGAAGGATTGGTTGAGGATACTGAATGTGCTGTTTGCTTAAGTGAGTTTCAAGAAGATGAGAATCTTAGGCTTTTGCCTAAATGTAGCCATGCTTTTCATCTCCCCTGTATTGATACTTGGTTAAAATCTCATCCAAATTGCCCTCTTTGTAGAGCTAATGTTGTAGTATCTCCTTCTGCTCCTAGTACTACTAGTAGTCGTCCGTCATTGCCTCCTCCTATTCCTTCTCCAATGACCATAAATGCTCTTCAATTTCAAAGACAAAATGACTTGATCTTGGTGGTGGATCATGATCATGATCACGAAGGAGTACTACATCGCGATGAGGTTGTAGTTACCATTGTTTGTGATGATGATGTTTCAACAAAGAACAACTCAGGGGAGAATTCTGAATTCAGTGAAGATAACAGAATTGGTAATGAATTCAGAAGATCAACCTCTTTAGGTGCATTTTCAAGACAACATCTTTTTGTGTGCAATCCTGTTTCAATGAACAGATCTGTCTCCACAGGAAGATTCATATTTTCTTGAAACATATTGTAAGTCTTGGTTGAAACTCTGTAAATTCTTGAAGTATACTCAACACTTATGAAATTTAATGAAGTTTGATTTTCCTTAGTTCTGGAATGATTATCTAATGTAGAGTAGTAACATTTTTTCTAGTTAAAGTTTGAATTTTGTTATTACAACTATGTCAAATATATTTGTTTCTTCCTGTTACAGATTGTTCAAGCTAGATCTTTCATATTGTGACTAGTAAGAACAAAATTGTCACCATGAATCATAAAAAAATTCCCCCACTATAGTGTTCTTGCCAAAGATCTTCTTATAGTATTTGAGTCGTTTGGTTCGCAGTTTAAATTATTCAAGATTATAGTCTTGTGATTATAATCGGATAAAATAGTACCAAGTTGGAAGGGATATAGTACCTTATGGTTTAGATTTTAGACCATATAATTAACAAACTATCATCCCAATCATAATTCATACTACTAATTAATTACCAATGCTTATTTATATGCAATATCCAAACCGGACAACACCAACGATATCTCTCTTCTTCTTTTTTGAAGTATTAGATTAGTAGCTCAATGTAGCTTTTTTCTTTATAACGATCAACATTAATTAAGGTTAAGATTACCTAATCAAGATTCCTTAGAGGGATAAGTGCAGTTGGTAAGCTAATCTACTATCCTTCCTTACCCCATTTCTACCCAAGAAAGCCTCACGCTTTCTAGCTTATATATATATACTAGGGTAGGGAGGCCCGTGGCAAGCACGGGCCCAATAGTCAAAGTATTATGCTTCTGAAATTGTTGTAATATTAAAGAATGAAGGTTCAGGGCATTTGTAGAAGATAGATAATATCATATATTTTAATATGTACTATTAGAAATACTTAGAATATGTACAATAGACATCAGGATGATGTGGAGTTGAACGATTTGCACATACTAACTACTGAACTATAACAAAAACAATATACATGTTGCAGTATCATATCTAGAGGATACTGCAGTTTGCCTGGCCACAGTTAACCTTCCTCATGAAATAAACGAGAGCATAGGGAGAGTCCTTGATTATATTGTCCCTATCATAAGCAAAAGTGAAAAAACGGTGTGAGGGAGTTCCTGCAATTACAGAGTTGAAAGTATGTTAGGAAGTGCAATTATGGTAAGAGATAGGGAAGTTATTTTAACATAGGGATAAAGCAGAAAGAAATGCATGGAATGATCATAAAAGTGTTAGATTTGCTGGTAGACAGAAATGTCGTTCCTATTCTTCCTACTGATAAATAGGTATTAATGTGTGGGATATCATAAGGAAGCAGAATAAGAAAAATGTAGAATGTATGCAGTGCAAGTTATGCAGCAGAACATGTAGATAGGCTTATATTGGAGTGTGAATTAATAAGCACTAAGGAAAGAGCAAAATGAGAGTAGATTTTTCTGCTATCACTAACACAGAGGAGACATAACGATTTGTTTGACTGTGATTATGTTTTTTAGTGTTCAAAGGCAGTTTGCCTGCATATGAGTTGAGTTGTTGGTAGGAGTAGAAATAAATTAATTTTAGCATGGATATGAAGATGATTAGAGAGTTTGTAGCCGTGAATTAATGTGAGTCCTTGCAATGTTAAGTCAGATATAAACACGGGAAAATTGTGATATTTGAAAGGAGGTAAGAGCAAGTGGGAAAGCAGTGGTATAACATAAGTATGACACTTACAATATTTTACAGCTACTATATGGATAGGTGTATAAAAGTAAGTAAACTACATCCAAAAGTAGAGGTTTTTAGCAGGATTTTTTGCATTAATTGTAAGTATGTGGAAATGGTAAGCATTCTGAGGTATAGTTTGGTCTCAAAAGGGAGATGTAGACTGACCTTTTAGACCTTCTTGCTTGGTGTGGGTGGTTCAAATTTTGGCGGCCCATCTGAAGAATCAGCTGCAGTAGTTGTTGCCATCACTTCTGCCTCACATATTTCCAAAGGTTTAAATTTTTTAGAAGTCCTATCAGTGGTGATCTGTGGAGTATGTGCTTTTTCCGTGTAGGAAAGAATGGACAAAGTTGCATGCGTGGTATTTGAGCTGGCCCAAGATGACTTCCTTAGCTGAATTGTGAATACTTTGTTTGACAGCATCTCATGGACATTAGTAAGAGACAATGATTGTCGCTGTAAATATAGCAAGTTAGATTAAATAGCTTAGAACAAAGCATATGCGGTACATTGTTTGTGCTGAAAATGTATGGTATTATCAATATAAGTGTGTTGAAGTAGTGAGTGGGAATGAGAGATAACCTTAGTGCAAGTTATGTCAAATATGTCTTCTGCTGTCATGGACAATATTTTTTCCCCTAAGTCAGCAGAAATAGATGCTGTAGTTGTAGCAGTATTGTCAATAAGATCAATTTGGAAGCTACAGCTGAAATGAAGTGAAGTTTCAAATATGTGTATAGTATATGCTATATTTTGTAGAGAGTGTAATTTAGAATTCAAAAGTACATTACCGAGGCACTAAGGCTGTTTTCCGATTGCATTTTGGGCAGTCAAAATCCTTTCTATCCTTTGTGCGCTTCTTCTGTTTGCAGCCTGAGCATTCAAGCACACAGAAGTCTTGGAATTCATCTAATATGGCCATCTCTGCTTCAACATAGAACATTCCCATCTGTGCACAGTTTTGAATATTTTGGCAAAGCTACAGAATGAGAAACCGAATAAGGAAACTCTGAAATGAGAAACATCAAGTATTACTTACAGAAGGCGCTGATGAGATGCGTGCAATAGAGAGAAGTTGTTGGCCAGCAGTAGTGACTGTCATGGGAGCGGCAGATGAGCTTGTGGAGGTTTTATCTGATGGACAACTTAACAACATTGTTTTGTTTTCTTTTGCCCTATTGTTACAACAGATAATATTTTTAGTAGGTTGTTTAGATGCAATTTAAATGTATAGAATAAATATGAAATGGTAGTACCAGTTCATGAGTGCGACTGCCTGTGGGTAATTAGGATTCACGCGTAGTGTGGAATTGTACCTAGTCTGCAGTGATAATCCTGTATAACATATAGGTTGCATATTGTTTTGTTAGTGTATAACATTATGTTGGTCAGAAGTTGACTGTATATGTACCTTGATAAGTAGAGATTCCTATACTTCTTCCGAGGATTACAAGCAGATCTGCCTCTGTTGCCATTTTAGAGGCAATTTGATGTCCTTCTATTTCTCCAAAATCCTCCCATAGAGTGAAGAGAAACTGAGTTTTCCTGACAGTGTGAGAACAGAAGTACAAAAGAGTAAGTACTATGATAATGGTTAGATGATAATTGATGGTGGGAACAGAGAAAGCGAGAAAGTTGTTAGTGAGTCAAAATATTGGCAGAGAAGGGGTAAAGAGAATGTGAAATGTTGTACTTACTGATTGTCACAAAGGGTAATTTCTCGACACCTATGATGACTGCGACCAGCGTTTTTTTGAGGACCACAATGAAGAACAATTGCCAGTATATCTGCATATGTAATATATAAAGAATTGTTGTAAGTCTTGTGCAGCAGCGCAGATGTATATTTTTGTTTGATAATAGGTAGTACAGTGGATATACCTATTTCAGCAGCAGAATCAACCATCAGATGAGGAATGCGGTCAAAGGTTGTGATATTCAGCTTTGTTGGGGGTGGAAGTGTTTTCTCAACTTCATGAGATGGTTTGATTTGTTCAATAACTGTTTCTTTGTCAAGAATCCAGTAGAATTTATGTATGGGTTTGCCGTATGAAGCTGGGGGGACTTTCACTTTTGCAGTAGAGATCAGGTAGGTATGGAATAGTTTTAATGTAGCTGCATACTGCTCAATTTCGTCAGCGTACATAACAGCCTTAATTTGGCATTCCTGAAAGTAAGAGTTATACAAAGTTGAGATTCAGTAAGTTGAGAAGGAAAGAGCAATAGTGGTAACATGAAATATACTAATGAACTGACCTCTTCATCTTCCAAAATCAAATTTTGGAATGTACATTTCTTGTCAAGGGTTTCTCGTGGGCGGCCTATTTCGACAATTTGAACTTTGCAAATCCAATCTCGTGTTGCAGGTTCTATTTGGGCGATGTTCACTCTTAGTACCATGTTTGTAGAAAATATAGTTGACCAAATAGTAGTAGCTGTAGGATAAGATGAATATTAAGTCAAAGTACTTAGTTAGTTGAATTTTTATGAATAGGCCTGATTGAATGAGGGACTTGCAATATTGTTTCAGGAGTTTAGACAAAAGGGGAAAACGAATTGAACGAAAGCAGCACTGTGGAGTAAAATGCCCCTTTCAGCTGCGTAAATGAGCTTTTGTTGTCGAAACAAAGCATTAACAAACTGTTGTAAGAGAAAGTTACGAGAAAGACTGAACGCAGAGCACAAACTTATAAACAGTGGAACCATAATGAAGTTTGTATTTTCCAAACTAAAACAAAATAAAGAACAAATGAAAAGAAAAGCAACAGTGTTGTGATAGTAGAAGTGGAGTCATGCGTAAATCTGGGAGAGCTCTTTAGTAGAGCTCAATGAAGACATAAAATGAGTTAGCAGCCATTATTAATGTGTAGAGCACAGTTGGACAATTGTTTTTTCATACAAAAGCTGTTACAGGGACATAAAATGTTGCAGGATATTAAAACAGCAACAATTATCTGTGAAAGTTGAGCGAAATCACTATAGATTTTGGAAAAACAATATGAAAAACTTTATTCAGAGAAAGTAAACTTTGATGTTTCTATTTAGAATTTCCAAAAGAACAAACCAATAAAAAACACAAAAGAACACAGGTATTGTGCTGATATTTTGATGATGTCGGCGATTAAGGTAAAAGCATATTGGTGGGCCCATGTTGTATCTATGAAAGATTGAATACTATTGAAAGCATGAAATATGAGGCATGAAACAGGAAACTCATAAGGGAGGCTGTTACCTTAGGTTTTACATTTGCAATATGAGTAAAAATGTAATACCATAGTAATTGATGTCCAAGTAATAAATGTAATATATTTTTTTTTTTTCCTGTTTTGGTGATAAGCAGAATGTGGATGAAAAATTGAAATTGGGAAGAGGGAAAACATGAATAGGGAAGAAATATTACCTGAGAAAGGGAGCAAAATTTGTTCTTCAATCAAAGGCTATTAAATTTCTGTTGTATGACTAATATATATACAAGGGTAATATTATATAAAAATAGCCAAAAAAAATTATTAAAGAAATTAGAATATATATATATATATATATTTTATTATATATATATATATATATAATATATATATATATATAATATAAGAATATGTACTACTTTACTCTTATCTTTTGTAAGAATATGTACTACTTTACTGTTATCTCGTAAGAATATGTACTATTTTACTCTTATCTAATTTGTTATTTGTATTTAATTTTTATTACATTACAAATTACAAATATATATATATAGAAGAAATTATAAAGGACAAAAAAATTACATGTGTCTTGTTAGAAATTCATGGGGATTTGGTTGCCAATGAAATAGTGCCAAAAAAGGCAGAAAATCAGTACATTTGGCAGTCCAAAAAGAGACAAAATCATTACATTTGACTACCTACTGTAATGATTTTGTCTGTTTTTTGGCATTATTTCAATGGCAACCAAGACTGCATGACTTTGTATGAAGAGAGTTGTACTTTAATTGTTGTTTCTAAATAAGGATAAAAAAGATTTATGTATTTATCTATTTGTTTATATATGTATGTATATATATATATATACTGTCTGTCTTTTTCTTTCTCTCTCTGTCTCTATGTATATATATATATAGATGTATTTTTATATATCTATCTATCTATATATATATATATACACACACACAGACAGACACATGAAATCGTATGTGATGTGGTTAATATGGTAGCGCAAATAGTAAGTTGACAAAGAGAGACAAATTACTACTGCTCTATCGGTATAACAAAAATAATATAATTTAGATTTTCTTCATTTGCAATATATGTTGAACAATGAATGTAAAAACATTTAGCAATTGAGTAAATCATTAGTGCTAACTTCAGATGTGGGTTGAATGTGAGAAGTAAGAAAGGAAATGTAAGAATAAGCGTGATAAATCATTTGTACCTGGTAGCTCTGAATGGCGGCTTTTCTTTTGTACGTGGGAAACATTGGTATTGAGTGAAGCAGAGCTTCCAGCATAAGGCATGGGATGTAATGTCGAGACATTAGGACAATTAAGCAGATTCATTTTTGTACAAATGAAGTCAGTGTTACCTCTGCCTGCAGCTATAGTCAGTGTGTAGCACATTTGCATTTCCACATAAATAGTTAGGAGTTAGATTTAGGTCCAAAGGCAAGCAAATATTACAAGATGCATGCCTACATAAGTAAAGCTTAACGATAGCACAAAAAGCATCACTGAATAATTGTAAGTTGTTAACCAAAGTAGAAAACTGTACAGAAATTGAGTGCATAACTTTAAAACAAAGGTCAACAAGACAGATATAAACATAATAATACCTTCATGTGTTCATTTATCACTTCCATTTCCATTTCCATTTGCAGTTGAGTGAACTAATGGAGGCCTAGGTGGTGACAATTGGTTTTCTCAAAGATTTCCATGAGCAGCAAAAGCTTTAGTATTTTGTTGTACAATATCATTATCGTCCGCTTGCAAAGCTTGTACCTTTTTTTGGATCAGTCACGCATTCACGGCACCATTCGTAGCAGCTTCTTGCTGCTGAATTGATATTGTACTTTCCCACTCTTTCAAGTTTTTCAAATATGTCTAAAGTTTTGCGTGAACTTTAGCTTCTTCATTATTTAACTTATGATTTTTCTTTTCCACATCCTTTAACCAATGGAGAATTGATTGAAGGATATGCAGAAGAAAAATGAGGAGCTAAAAAATGAAAAAGCTGAAGTTGAGGCAAAATTGAAGTTGTATTTGGAAAAGTTGAAAGAGTGGGAAAGTAGAGTATCAATTCAGGAGGAAGAAGCTGCTAGAAATGGTGCCGTGAATGCGTGAGTGATCGAAAAAATGGTACAAGATTTGGAAGCGGAGGATAATTATATTGTACAACTAAATATTAAAGGTTTTGGTGCTGATGGAGATCTTCATGAAAAGCATCTGCGCTAAATCTCAGGCAGTCTTTACAGAATGAAAATCTCTGTTAAATGTCATCTGTATTGCTACATGTGCATCAGACAGGAAAGCTGAATATAACAGTTGTACATATGTTAACATTTGAAGAGTAAGTATACCTTCAATTGATTTTTTGAATTTCCCAAGTTGTTTGGTAGTACTTCAATACGGAGAATAATGTTTAATGCAGCGGAGATTGAGATTGAAGGCTTGTTGCAGTCGTTCTGTACATCGTCAGACGTAGATACATGCGCATAGAAAGAGGTAAGACAGCTTCCAATTTTGAAGTCTCACTTACGTTACCTAAAAGAACAATGAAATGCAGCAAACTTGCATTTTGATTTGAAGATAAGTGATCACTCTATTGGCATAAGACAGTGCAGTTGGTGAAAGTGCAATGTTTGTACAATAGCAATGAATGTGTTTATTAAAGTATTTCTGGCTAAAGTATTCATTACGTTATGAAGCATCATAAAATGCAGATTAACACTTATAATGAGGAAGATTTGGATTTAAAAAAGGGCTCAAGTAATTTGAAGGATCTAACGTAGCAGTTCTTTCTCTCAATTGGCATTCATGTTGGCTTCATCCTTTCGTTGTGGTTTCTCCATATGAGAGTAAACCACAGTTAGCAAGAAATTCATTCATCAGTTCCTAAATCGAGAAGCTAAGTTTAGGTAGATGAAGTAATTACTTTAACCATCATATAGACCTAGTAGATATTTAGATAATAGTGAAATATGTAATAGTGAAATATGAAACGATAATATACCTCAACAATATACCTCTGGCTCTCTACAGAGTGTAGATGACTTGCACTATGTATAATAATTCTCCCCAAGAGTATGCACTATTATAAACAAGAAAGTGCAGTTTTCTTTAGCAGAAAGAAATTTGAAGCAGTAATCGTTTGCATATTGCCTATACAGTAGTGAACAACAGAAAGTAAGAAGAACAAAGACAGAAGAGGAAGAGTAAAAAGGAATTACAATGTGGGGGTAGCTGTCTTGATCAATAGTCAGTGTGTTTTGTATATACTCTGCAGCTATCTGTTTAAAAAAATATATTAAAGTTTGAGGCTTTGTAATAGGAGAATACAATAACAACAGAGGTAGTTAAGAATATTATAAAAGTTGATAATATTGTGACGGGTTTGGAGGTGACATATAACATAGGTAAAATGTCATTTGTTTAGACAAAATTACACATAAAGGAATCATATTATTGTTAGCAGGCCTGTAAGCGGTACAAAATTGAAGAATAAGAACATTTAAGAAAGTAAACTGAGGAGGCCAACCTTAATACATTGAATATTTGAAATGAATAATACTTCAAGTAATTGGAAACATCCTTTTCTTTCAATGTATCATCAGAAGGAAATGTGAAGTAAATTTGCCTCGAACCTGGATTGACTATTCCAGCTGCAGCATTTAGGTGAAAATGCTGTTTTTCAAAAGAACTTCTGCCGAAACCATTTTAGCTCCAGAGAAGAGATTGAATTTTTGAGCTATTTTGAACAAAAAGCATATACAGTTAGGAGGATTTCAGATGCAACAAAATTGTTTTAGTGGCAAATGCAACAAAGCAAGAAGAACAACAGATGCAATATCTGTGTTTGAAATATAGCCACAGAATATGCAGAAGGTTAGACTGTGAAACCTGTGTCATATATGGTTAAATACTTAAGTCATGCATTCGGCTACATGAGAAGAAGCAGAAGTCATTTGGAGCAGCCGAATGACAAGGTAATATTGAAAAAGTCAGAGCTAACATAATTTACCTAAGTTCAAAGTCAACTGCTGACTATTGTCATGAAAACAACGTTTGTCTATCTGGTCTAATCTGCAGTAGCATCAGAAAATACGTAAAGCTCAGATTTGAAGCTTCTGTTAGCAAAATTTGAAGAATGATATAATAATTGAAAGACAACCACAACAAAACAGAATACCAACAAGACAAATGTAGTGTAACACAACATGAAGATGTAGAAAATTAAGCAAGAGATTGCATTTTTGAGCTCTCTTGAACAAAAAGCATATACAGTTAGGAGGATTTCAGATGCAACTAAATCATTTTAGTGGCAAATGCAACAAAGCAAGAAGAAACAACATATGCAATATCCGTGTTTCAAATATAACCACAGAATATGCAGAAGGTTAGACTGTGAAACCTGTGTCATATATGGTTAAATACTTAAATCATGCATTTGGCTACATGAGAAGAAGCAGAAGTCATTTGAGAGCAGCTGAATGACAAGGTAATGTTGAAAAAGTCAGAGCTAACATAATTTACTAAAGTTCAAAGTGAATTGCTGACTACTGTCATGAAAAAATGTAAACTACAATGAATTGATAAATATGTTGTTCAAATCTGTTTGAAGAGAAAATTCAGATTAATGTGTTGCGTCTCCTTTACCCATTTAACAAAAGAACAGAACCTCCGTTATCCTTTTTAACTTTTGTAACATTTGAAGAGTCCAAATGTAGCAAGTGAGGAGAATTTGGATATTTAAGGTGCAAAATCAACCAAGCAAATCATTCAAGATAACTTCTTTCCCTCACATTTTAGTTATGGTCCTAGTAAAATGTACAAGCTAAAGAGCGATGATATGAAGTGAGCAAAACATTGTATTTTTTGCTGATATAATGGCTGAAAAGGTTAATATAGAACCCAGGAAAAATCCTAAATCACTGCAGCTCAGAAGATAAAAATGAAACTTGAAAATTTGTAAACAGCATAAAGGCAGTAAGAAAAGGAAGGGGGAGCAGGTTGAAAGTTGGGATTCTCAGTAGACTGCGACTGTAATTTAATGTAATTTAAGTTGTACTATGGGGCCCATTTAATTGAAGAACTATTGTATTAGCACATATTGGATAAAATGGAGATCAAATTGTTAGGAAAGTAATATAAAATATGCATGTTCATATCGGTAAATTAACGAAGAAGAATTATGTTAAACAATGATATTTAGCTTATTTCTATTATTTCATGTGATGATTGTGTTTTAAATTTTTCTCTGTTAAAAGTCATGTTCAGTGAAACAACAAAATAAGAATGATGCTGAATTCCCTATATCTACTGAATATTGTAAAGCAAAAAGAATGGCAAGAGAGTCAGAAAGTTACAATAGTTTTCATTGAACTTATAATAGATGACCGAGCTAATAGAATGCAGAAGCTGTAATTGTAAAGGACATTATGTGTTTTCCTGCCTTACAATTATAGAAAACTGTCTAATGTGTATGACACTTGTCTTTGGTAAAACAATTTTGAATGAAATTTAGAGTGGATAAACTTATTAAAGCATTCTTAAGTATTACAATTATTAGACATCTGAAAGAGCAGCAAATGAAAATGAAAAAGATATGTTGTACTATTTTATAACATCAGTACATCAAAAGTGTAAGCAAATAAGCAAGTGTGAGTTGTATTATAGGAAAAAATCAGAGGAAAAAACCAAATTGTTGCAAACAGGAGAAATCTTAGATAGCTATATATGCAAGGGTCATGACAACGCTCCTTCTTTTGAGACTCTTGTAAAGCTGTGACATAATGGTTGTTTAATGCATATCGCAGAAAATAAGGCAGCTTAAATCGTTTGAATAAACAGAAAAATACTCTATGCAGGAAATTGCAGAAACGAAAAAATTGCTCAGGTAATGCAAGTTGAAAATGGTTTGTTAAAATATTGTAACCTTAGTGGCAATGTAAAACGGAAGACATTTTTGAGAAGATGAACATACTATAATAAGATGAATATGATAATGTCAGAAGTTAAATAACAAATAAACCAACAAGATAAAAGCGAAGAAATAATTGAAAGTACAGCGAACAAAGTTAGGAACATTAATTGGTATAACAATATGAGTATAAATTTTGTGTACCTCATGATCTTTTATTTGCCTTTTTAGGTAGGTCATGTTTGTCATTTCCTTTAGCTAGAATTATATAAACAGTTACCCTTGATTGAATAAGTTGTTCCTGCAATGGTAGGATTTAGGTTATTGAAAATGAAAATTTGGAATTTAAGTAATTGGCCAGGCACAATCTGAATTGAAAGCAGAAATTTTAATTTGAAAATGTTGAAATATGATTGTAAATTAACTCTTATATATCTTGCAAAAAACAGGCAAAAGAAAAAAATGGGGAATTTAAGAATGTGTAACATCAGGGTGCATAGTTGTTACATTTGTTGGTTTTAAAAGTATTGTGAGAATGCCTTTCGAATGATTTCGTCATAAACTACATTATATGTAGAATGATCATTTGTGTTCTCTGCTATAGGCGGACGTATTAATATTTTTACATTGTCTGAACATTTTGCTCGAGATAAAGCAACATAAAGTTGTCCATGTGAAAAAACTGGTTCACGCAAATATATTCCAACAAAATCTAATGTTTGACCTTGAGCTTTGTTTATAGTCATAGCAAAACATAACCTTATTGGAAATTGTGTTCTTTTGAAGGGAACTGGTAGCTTTTCATCTTGTGATGCCAGTAATGGTATCTTTGGAATAAAAACATGCTTATTTTTAAAATCACCACTGGAAATAGTAGCACTGATAACATGTGACTTAAAATCATGACATATCAATCGTGTACCATTGCATAAACCTTCAGTAGGATTTAAGTTTCTTAATAATATAACAGGACAATTTTTTTTCAAAGTTAATTTATAAGGTGGTAAGTTAGCAGGATGTAAGGTATGTAAAAAATCTTCAAATTGGCACTGATCATTTGGTTCTATTGTTTCATCAATAGCTGTATAGACTGTAGCATCATCGGGAAATCTATGTATAAGCATGTCATTTATTTCATCAACAAAATCATTTTTTGTTGTCAAAATAATCCGGGAAGTTATAAAAGATGGATTAGAATAGAATGTCCGGAAATCAGGATAAGTTACATTAAACAAAAGATTCAAAGATTCTATTTCATTTGTAAAGGGAATGACAAAATTATTGGGAATTTCAATTTTGTTGCAGTTGTTAGTTTTTTCTTGTCCATTTCCAATTCTCATTAAATATGCACAAAATGCTGGATCATTTTTTGCACGCATGTTTTCAGATAAGCACAATTTTTCAAGTTGATTCCAAATGTGAGAGTATAATAAACTTTGACTAATAAAGTCTTCCTTTTTTCCGTTACGGACAACAGGAAGTGTTTGTCTAAAGTCTCCCCCGAAAATTACAACCTTTCCACCAAAGAGTAATTTTGTATTCATAAGATCTTTTAAAAGTGTATCAAGAGCTTCAACTGTGTTTTTTTTGGCCATTGAGACTTCATCCCAAACAATTAACTTTGAATCTCGAATTAGAGTTGCCAATGAACTTTGTTTACTAATATTGCAAGTGAAATTCTCATCGATGTCAATTGGAATTTTGAAACGTGAATGAGCTGTGCGTCCTCCTGGAAGTATTGAAGCTGCTACACCAGAACTTGCATTTGCCAAAGCTATGCATCCTTTTGTTCTTATAGCAGCCAACAAAGCTCGATAAAGAAAAGTTTTTCCAGTTCCACCCGGACCATCAATGAAAAAAGTTCCTGATTTATTGGAATATACTCTTTCAAGAATTATGTCATATGCCCTTTTTTGCTGAACATTTAATTTGGTTTGTAGAAGTATATCTTCTTCAGACACTATTATATTTCTTTCGAAATATATTTCTTTGGCCTCATTAGTTGTTTTAGAAGAGTTAACATTTCCAAAGATATCTTTGAATTCATTTATGTTACGTCCCATTGAAAGTAGAACCTCATTGATATGATTTAAAACTAATTGTTGGATATATTTTTTGGTAACACTTGAAATTCTTTGAAAATCTTCTGACATAGAGTTCTCATATTTTTCCCAAAGATATTTTGGGTTACCAGGATTACAAAAAACTAATAGTGTTGCAAATAGTCTTCTTAAACTATAAGGCATTTGATAGCTTACAGCTTCAGACATACATGCAATTAAGTTGTTATCAGAATATAGTAAGCCTCTTTTTTCTGCAGCTTCTCTAAATGTAGTGTAGCATGTTCCATCCATTGTACGCAGATGTTCGTATGATTTTGGTCCTCTTACGTTCATTAGAAGCAACCTAAGATAATATCTTTCTCCTTCAGTTGGATGACATGTGACAATACGTCCAATAGTAAGGCGCTGTTTTCGACGTGACCATATTTTGTATGATGATGACCATACAAAGTGTTGGGGAAACTCTTTATATAGTAAATTGAGATTTATAGCATCGTTATTGATTTTGTTCATAAGAAAAAATTCGGTTAACATTGTTTTCCTTATCATTGGATTGTTTATTATCTGTTCGACAGTTTGGTTATTTTTGAATGAAACAAATTGTTGTCCATCAAGATGCAATTGCAATTGGCAAACGCTTGGAGTCATTTCACTTAGTGAAAAAGCAAAGAGACGCCATGCAGCCTCTGGTGGAGAAACCCATCTAGCAGATTGGTATTCTTTGATTTCATCTATTTCAACAGTAGTATCATTATTATGTACAGAAAATGCAATTTTGTCATGTCCTTTGCAAATATATTTGTAAATGTATTTGATGACCTTAATGTCAGAACATATTTCAACATTAATATGACAGTTGAATTTCTTAAGTAAATATGGATTGTATGGAACAGTCCAAGAATTGTCAATGTTGTGTCCTCTAACTTTGATTGGCGTGATCATTTTTGGTCTTTTGTAAAGAGGATACGAATTTTTTCCTTTGGTTGTTTGTTCAACAAGTTGTTTTGGATATTTAAACTTACATTTGCCCTCTTTTTGCATACAAGAATTTGAAGGATTTAGATAGCCACAAGGACCATGGATCATGTGTTTTGTGACAAGTTTGTATAGATGATGATCAATATAGGGATCAGGTAATTCAGCACATACAATTTTATCATATGATTGTGGTGTTAGCAATTTATATCCATCCATAAGTATAATGAGAAAATGTGCATGTGGAAGACCTCGTTTTTGAAACTCAATTGTATACATAAAAGCTGCAACTTTTCCAAATATGTTTTTTTTTTTAATATCTACTTTAAGTTGTTCGACTTTTGCTCTGAATACTCTACTAACTAAATCAGGTCTATTTTGAACTTCTTCCATTGGCTGTAAATGTTCTTGTATTTCAGGCCAACAAGGATTACAAGTCATTGTTAGAAATATGTCTGGTTTTCCAAAATGTTGTACCAAAGCAATGGCATCCATATATCTTCGACGCATATCTCTTGGGCCTCCTATAAAACTACCAGGAAGGAACTTTTGTCTCCCAATATTGGAAGCATCTCTTTCTCCTTGTCTTAATAAATCAATAATTCCTTGAAAGGCTTCAACTCTAAATAGATCTTGATTAAATGAAACAAAGTCTAATCTTTGTGTCTCAAGTTTGATATATTGGTCAACTATATATTGTTGAAAAACCCTTCCAAAATGTAAAGTGTCATTTGGTTGTTCATCTCTTATTTGAATTTTATAACAATAATATTCACGACAAGAAACAGTCTCTCTTTTGCCTAATCCTTTTGATAAAAGTTTAGATTCAATGTGAAGGAGTTTATCAATAGAAGTCATATTCATTATACTTGGTAGCTGGTCATATTCAGAAGGAATTTGTTTGTTGGAATAAATGCATGTGTTGTTGATTTTTTTAATACCACAATGCCAACCATTTTGACCATAAGGAAACAATAGTGGATATTGTAATGGGTCATAACATCCATAATAGTAATTGACCAATTGGCTTTTGTTACTATGAGTGTAAATTCGAATATGTGGTGTATGAATTTGATCAGTTAAGTGATCTTCAATCCAAATTGCCCCAACTTCGGATGAAGTTGGTAAGTTATGTGTTCTTTGGTCTAAATTGGAACTTGAGTTTAGAGCAATGTAAAATTCAACTAAATTTGGAATAACTGTTAACGATCTAAGAAAAGTAGAATAAGGATTAAGTTTTAGTATATCCATGAGTTTTGCAATAACCAGTTCATTAAGATTATCTGATAATGTCATTCGATTTGTTAGCTCGTTTTGGTTATCATAGAAATATAATTGTAAATTTTTTGGTCTTCCTGCTGATGGTATCAAATCATCAATGAAGTGATATATTTGTCCTTGGACTTTAAATGTATAGATGCCACGATTTCTCTTTGCTAATTCTCTATCATAATGCACTCCAAGCGAAGTGAAGGCAAACATATTATTGTAGGCTCTACTGTAAGTGCGAAAATGTTGACATTCTTTGGAATCACCCAAGAATAAATTTCGCAACTCAGTAGGCATAGTATAAGAAGATAGTCTAATTGATCCATTGTCACAACAGAAACCTGGTGATTCATATTGAAACCTTTTTGCTGCACAGAATTTGCAATTTGGAACTTTTGCTAAAAGCAAGTAATCTTTTGGCAATAAATTATCATTTTGTAGATTAACCTCTAACTTATTTTGACCTGTGCATGGTACAAAGCAATTATTTGTTACATATAAAGTAAGAAGGATACATTTTTTTTAATTAATTAGGCAGAAAGAAGCATACCTTTGTTTGCAGTACATGTGGAAGTTAATTTGCTTGCAACATGAGATGTGATTGATGACGATCCTAGCACGATGGGAGAAATGGTTTAAAAAGAGTTGTGTAATTATGGGAAATGAATATAGTAGAAATAGTTGAAGTACTATTTTAGAACTGACCTACTTCGAAGGTAGATAAGCAATTAACTATACGTTCTGTTATAGTTGAAGTAACTGGTAGGGTTGTAGGTTGGCAAGCTTTAGCAACAAAATCAGCCAAAAAATTTAGCCAAAAAATTTAGTAACAGGTAACCATAGGTATAGATATTCAGAAGAGAGATTTGACATTAGGAAGATAAGGATATGGTTAGCTGACCTTGTTGAGGAGATACTGAAGAAGCGCTAATTGTGAGTGCGGCAGTACCATTGGATTGACGAAGGAGTTTTTCTCGTTTTGATTCAGCCCTTTTTTGTCTTAGTTGGGATAGAAGTAGGTTTTTTCTCTCTGGTGACATTTCTGCATATCTAGTACGCCGACGCAAATTTCTATCGCAAGTTGTTTGTTGGGCGAAGACATTATCTATATTTTTTTCCATTTCTGTTTCAAGTAGGTCATGATTTGTTAAATAAATTTATAACTTAATGTAATGTGGGAAAAGTACGTGTAATTGACCAAAAAAAACCGAGACAGTAGTAAATGAATATAACAACAGAAGCAGTGGGATAAAATACCATATATTTGAGACATATGAATGTAACATTTGGGAAAGTAAGAATTAGAAACAGAAAAATACAAACAGAATAATGTCATTTCTTTTGCAGTAAGGAATGCGAAGGAAAAAAAAAATAATGCGAATATAAGAATGAAATTATCCCTAAATTGAAGGGCATATAGAGATAAATATATATTGAAATTGAAAGATAATTGAGAGTAGGCAGCATCATACAGTTATTTTGAACAGGTAGACAAATTAGGAATAGAACATGTCTATGACATCCAGTTTCTATCACAGTTGTCCTATAGAAGGCCAATTAAATCAGATTTGTCTCTTTGCAATGATTGTTTAATATAAAGAATAGGTGGATTGTAATTATTCCAGTGAAACTATTGAAACTAATAAACTAACGTATGATGCTTTTGACGTACGAACATTTTACAAATGACACAGAGAAAATGTATAACAAGTATAATCAGAGCAAGCGAAACAAATAGTTTAACATTGAGCATGGTTGTTGAAGATTTTGATCAAATGTAGGAGAAACAATTATGTAGATGAATTAAATGTCATGGAAGGAGGAAAAATTTGAAGTAATTGTGGAGGTTTGTCGTACTTGTTTAACATGTTATTGTGTTTGATATTAATGGGATATCATAAGTTGAACGTATCATTTTCTTAAGAAATTGTAAATGATGATATGTCATTTTTCAGCGAAAGAAAGTAAAATGGGAAAGAGTTTAAAGTAGATTCGCAGTGAGACTTGTGGCTGGTATTATTGGGCATTTGAGTACTGGTGCACAATTGGCAAAAATAGTGACAGATGCACTCTGTAGAGCAAAGTTATACACATATTTATTTACATTCTGAAACATGCATATAGGAAACTAACATACAGTTTATGATAGCTAAGGTAAGAATCAAAAGAAAACGTAAGAAAGGAAAAATGAATAGGAGGAAGTACCTGTAGAATGACTAACAAAAAGAAAACAAGAGGCTGTTCAAATATAAGGTGATAAAGATTGTTACCTGAACTGCAATTGCTCTTTCTCTGTTTGTGGGAAATTAAAGGAATCTGAAACAGCCAATTTATTAATTTCCTGTAAATGAAGAAAACAGCCAATAATTGAAGATTAAGAAATAAAGTCAAATAAATTAGTAGTATTGATGATGATAAAAGAGAAAACTAATATTATTTTGTATTATTTAAAGTTTGTAACCAAAAATTTCCAAATGGATAGAATATGTTAGAAGAAGAAATGATGCAAAAAAAAATAATTAATGATTCCTTAAATGGTGATGACTTTTCCATTTATAGCTTTTGAAATATTTTTTAACTTATTATATATGGTTATGGATATTGGAATAATAATTTTATCTTTCTTTAATCATAATAAATTCTCTTTTAACCCTTGTTTTTGTGAAATGATAATTTTCTTTTCATTCGTAGAAGATGTTGATTAATATATCAAATTTAATTATAATAAAACATGTTGTTTTAAGCCTCCGTGTTGTATTGATGTTACATTTGGTTGGTATTTGGTATTTTGGCAATCTTCCATTATTGTGTAATGTTAGAGTAAGGTTATTGTAGATTGCCTAAGTCTACAGTGTATGATGTGGTGAACATGCACATTTGCACGGCATTTGGTGAAATTATTCCATTCTGAAATGGAATAAAAGAAAGAGGCATGAATATAAAGCATTGTATTTTGCTACAGTGAAAGAAGAATACAGAGAAAGAAAATGTAAAGCATGTGACTACTATAGTTCGAGGAAATAGAAGTGAATACAAATACTGATATAAGTAAATACATACAACATTTTTTGGATAGCAAGCGTTAAAATTAGGAAGAAGTAAAAGTGACTATTAAGAGACTATATCAGTTCCCACAGTATGAAAGTCAACTAAGGATAAAGAAGTGGGGTAATTTAACAGAGGAAAAAGGGAAACGTGTTCAGTAAGACTGTTCTGTTAAAGAAAAGCGTCGCAGAATGTTGACTAAGAAAGTGATGATATCAACAATTTACGACTATGTGTGAATGTCAAATGATCCCTAAATGGGATATTTGATGATCAATATTGTTACCTAATGTGAATGAATGGACATTTCATGTTGAATGAAAGCTTTGAGCAGACAGGTTATTTGCATCTTCAATTGTTTCCTCTAGTTAATTTTTAATGGCGAAACAACTCGAAGTAGCTGGAGTAAAACTACTGGAAAAAGGAAAGGTACCCAAACTTTTATTGTGAAACATGCAAGAACAAATTAGATAGAAATGTCGATATGCAGAGGTAAGATTTTTGTGGAAGAAAAGATGACAATAGCATTGTAGAGTAAATTTTGCAAAAGATTGATGTTCGCATGAAAACATTGTAATAGAAGAAAGGCTTAGGGAAGTATTTCAGCAGGAGTTTTTGCAATAATGCAAAGAAATCATGGTGGAGCAATGAACGGTATGGTGTATATGTTTTGTCTAATTGAAAAGAGCAGACATTAACCATAAACAATCAGTAGAATATGATTAAAGAAAAGTGTATAAAGTAACATTTAATAGTTTACAGTAATAGCTGGTTTGCAGGCATTTAATGTAAAAAAGGGGAAAGTTGTGGAGGAGTAAACAGTAAAATATCAAGCTGAAGCTAGATAATGAAGTGGTAACAAAACAGTACGCTGTTTCAGATGTTTAGACAGCAGGGATAAAGGAATCAAATGTAAGCAGCAGGACAAAGTAAAATGCAGCTTGTAGCCGCATAAATGACTGTTTCATGTAGTAACAAAGCAGGAAGAAACTCTTGAAAAAGCAAGTTAGGACAACAAATGAAGTGAAATGACAATAGCAGATAAGATGACATAGCATGTATGATAGTATTATCATATACAGCTGTACAATGTGAGCAGGGGAAAGTAGGAGTTTGACAACGCGGTAGAAGTAAAGCAGCTACAGGGGAAATGAGCAGACAAACTATACTACGTGAGAGTTCTATCTCTTACTATTCAGTTGTATAACATATAAACTGTACAAGCATAACCAAACTTGTATGTCTGAAAGCAAAAACAGAATCAAGAACAGATAAAAAGCAGAAGAACAGTGTTGGCATAGCAACATGTTTGACAGCATTAGAGTGAAGTCAATATCAGCTGAATGTAATAGAAGAGGAAGAAACAGCAATAGGTGCACGAAATTGATGTCGTAAAAGTAAGATGTACTATTTGTTGGAAAAGATTGGGGCAATATATTCGCTCTTGAACTTTATGGCCGCAGTGAATAACCAGAACATGTGCATTGGATAACATGCAGCTCTACCTAAGAATTAAAAATGAAGAAGCCAAAGGGAAGCATTTGTAGCATATGAATGAAATATTAACGATGAATTTTGTGCGAGTTGCACAGACTGCCATAGAAAAAGGAGAATAATGTTCATCCAATCATTATATACAGATAGAAGCAGTGATGTAAACTTTCATAATGTTTTTGGCTGTTAAATTTTGAGTAAAGATCAGTAAAAACAATAAGAGTATAGTTGTGTTAAAAAAATGAGAACAAAGTGAATATATTAAGAGAAGACATAAAACATAGAAAGATCTATAAACATAATAAATAAATTTGAAGCACTAATTTTAAGGTTATCATAAAATAAAGCAGGCTAATAAAAGAATAGATGAATGCTGACTCCAGAAGTATAAATAGGAGAGAATAAAGCAGTAAATACTTTCAACTATAACATAAGCAAAGACGAAAAAGAGTGTGCATATCAGCAAGAAGGCAAAAGCTATCCCAAAACTGAAGAGTACAGAGCTGTGAAATTGAAAGCATAAAGAATAGAGAAAAGAGAAAAGCAGAAACCGTTGAAAGCGGAAGGTTCTTAGTAGTGAAAGTGTGAAAGGGACTTTTGCGGTTTGGACGGGTTGTGGTGGTTGGATGACGAAGATAGTGCAACAGACAAATACATGGAATTATAGCGATTTATCGGTTTGACCGATTTGTGGTACTACCGCAAAAAATGTGAAATGCTATTTGTGTTTTGTTCGGCGGTAAATTTTAGGTAATTCTCTTTTGCTGAGCATGTAAATCGCTGATTCTAGCTGTATCTACGCAAGAGCAATTAGCAATAAGAGAAAGTTAGGTTAAATGATAAAGAAATACCTGCGCAGCGCATTCCAAGCAAACCAAAATGTTGACGAAAGCTTCAGACAAAAATTGAAACTCTGCAGATTAAGAGAAGAGGCTGAAGAAACGATGGATCGACCATTGAAGAGCTCAGCTGTACGGAAAGAAGAGTTCAGAAAAATGGACGGAGCTTAGGAAAACCCTTACCAAATTGTGAGACGGTAGTAGGAAAGTTCTAGAGAAAGTGAAAGGGAAATGGGACACGTGTCTATTGACGAATGAAAAAGGAGCAACTGAACGTACCATCAGTACTACCCTTAGCACAACCCAAAGATGCAGTGTTGGTCCTTTTGAAGTCCCATTTCTAAATAAGGGTAATATA
>JAJOOS010013079.1:0-16601 GCA_029582725.1 Solanum chiquidenum
AACTGTTGAAGATTATGTGAAGAAGGTGGACAAATTTATTTTGTCAGAAATTCAGGCCAAGGGGGAGATTTGTTGGGGTTATTTGCCCTGATTTCTTACCATAAATAGGTTTTCCTTTTAGGAAAAGGTTTTAATATTTTACTAGTCCTTTTTTTGTAGGAAAGATTTAGGATTCTATAAATATAGGCTTGTTCCTTCTAACTTAATTAGCATTCACAATGTAGTCCTAGGGTTTTGAGAGTTGCGGTTATGGGGGAGAATTTTGTGTACCTCCTTATATTCCGAGTGAATTGTTTGAGGTTATTTCTCTCTATATTTTGTACTCTCATATTTATAGTGGATTGCTCATCTCCTTTGTGGACGTAGGTCGATTGACCGAACCACGTTAAATCTGTCTCTTTTGGTGTGTTTCTCGTTTATCTTCTTACTCATGGTCTTTCGAGGTTTGCTTTGCTAGCTTCCGCATTACACCTGCTTATTTTCGATCCTAACAATATGGTCTCAACAAAGTATATAAAATGGAAGATTTTTTGTACTATAATGGAATAGTCTAGTTTTGCGACTTCAATTGTGGCTTAAAATTTATAGTCTTTTATCATAGTTTTGTTCTCTTTTAATCGAAGGCCTTTTGAGGAATAGATTATAATGCCCAAAGTAAAGATACCCTGCACATACCGAGAATCACTTCAAATGATACATTCAAGAGTTCAAAAAAAAACTTACATTGAACCGTTGTTGAACTATGTCTTGAAAGTGCCAAACACTTTAGCCTGTTTTACCTCTTCTCAAATCTAACTCGAACAACGAAAAAAAATTGTGTGGGACATCCCAAGAGCTTAGAATCAATAAGTTAAAAAGGAATGATATTGCTACTTATACGCAGGTACAACAATGATAGGCTTATTGTATTCCTCCGCAATTCTCAACTCTCATTTTTCCCCAATAGAATATAAAAATAAAACATATAATGATGAAAGGAAGTAATTAACCTTTTCATGGTGCAAGTTTATTGATTAGACTAACTAATAGTGTATATGCAATCACTTATGGTGCTCACTTGTTTTTATTAAAAATCAATGGCAACATCGAAGACAAATTTGAGGCGAAACAGAGAAGCAAAGAGCATCTCGAATTTCTGAATTCAACAAAGACGCAATTCTTATAGTCCAATCGATAACCCTACAGATCTAAAACAGAAGAGTCGAATTGGGTCTTGCATTTTATTAAAATTTATGAAAGATGTAGAGAAATTTCAAAACCACAAACCAAAAATATAACCAAAAAGCAGAAAAAGATAACAAAAAGCTGCACATTTCTTAATAATACAATATAATCATTTACCTATACAACAACAACACATGTAGGAAAACCAGGTAGAAAAACTTGATTTTTTTTGCTTTGCAAAATAAAGAAGAAGATAGACAGCGCATCAACTCTCATAGAATGTCCTAAGTACACATCAGTTTGACAGCATTGCTACGTGTCTCTTCCAAAGCAGTATTAAGACCCTTATTCTTTTATAATCAGTATGCAACCTGTACTGATCAGTTTGGTAGTGTAAATGACCAAAAGACCCTTATTCTTTTATAAAAATGGCAAAAAACAGCCATGTTGAAACTGCTCAAAACTTGTAAACGGTCTCTTCTATATAAGTAAAATATGGGTCAAGTAGTATAGGGTAAATTATAGTCTTGGCCCATTAATCATTTAATAAAATAATTATTTAAAATTTATCCGTTAATTAAATAATCATAGTTAAATGAGTAATTCAAATTCTCATTTAAATTTTACGAAAAAAGTTTTTTGTAAAAGAGAGATGACTAGTTCTCAAAATGATCTATCATTACAAATAACCTCGACATCATCTTTTGTATTTTCTTGTTTACTTTAACTTAAATAGAAGGGTAAGATTATATTTTTTTATATTATATATTACATATTCATTTTTTTAGTATAATGAACCAAACATTCGCTAAATCAAGCCCTATGCAATAGACAATCCAATAATTATTAGCTTACTAGTGACGAAGAGCCCGTGGACTGCACGGGCTCAATATTTATTCATAAATTAATTTTTAATTGATATTTAAATAAATTTTAAATAAATTATAAATATTTGTGATAGTAGTAAATCATGTCGCTCTTCTTTCTCTAAAATCTTATGCAGATGGTGGTTGTACTTGGTCCTATTGAAGTTGAATGTGCATATCATATGGACAAAAAGATCACTATTAAATATTTTATTCCCACTTTGTACAGCATGGTATTTCTAGAGTATCTTTTGCCCATCACTTTTCAGTTTATTTCATGATTTGTTCTTCATACATTTTTGTAAATACATCCAACTTTAAGGACCTTAAAAATGCCCAAAAAAGGCGATGATGTGTCATATGGAAATGTGCCTATCGTGGGGTCTATAGCTCTTTTTAACAATTTCTTCCATTTAATCATTCTCCATTAATACTTGCGTTACATTTAGCAATGCACTTTCCAGTAGTTATCTAAATTATTCTTATGAAGCGCCTATTAAATTTTTTAAAGTTTTTATCAATATTATTAATTGTCATTAAATTTAATATTAATGTAGACTTTAATGACATTTCAAAAGAATATTAATTGCCATTAAAAATATATATTTGATGAAAATTAAATTATTCTTGTTAATTAATTACCATTAAAGATCATTTCTATTATAGCGAGAGTTTTAGGAGACCAGCACCAATTTATTTTACTGTCATACAAACATATATCAATTCCGCTTAAAATTTTCAATGTTAATAATATTTGTGTGTTTCATTTTACACATAATGGGATAATTTATTATACACATAATTTATTTTTATAAAAAATTAAAATTGTTTCATCAACAATACTTAAAGATGTGTTCTACTTCTTTGCTTAATAAAGTCTGGTTCTAGATTAGGCTACCATGTTTCATTATGTTTTCTTCTTTAAATTTTTATGTTTTATTACTTTATAAATAAATAGAAAATTATGATAAAAGTATTATAAGTCATAATAATTATTAGTTTAAAATATTTGAAAACATATATAAAAAAATTGTCAACTCTCAAAATTCCATCTATACCACATAAATTGGGATAAAAGTATTAAAAGTCATGATAATTAATAGCTTAAAATATTTGAAAACATATATATATATATATGAAAAATGTTAACTCTCAAAATTCATCTATACCACATAAATTGGGATAAAAGTATTATAAGTCATAATAATTAATGGCTTAAAATATTTGAAAATATATATAAAAAAAATTGTTAACTCTCAAAATTCCATCTACACCACATAAATTGGGATAAACGAAAAAATATACATTATGTAAAATACATAAAAATATACTATAAATCACAATAATCAACAAGTTATATATCAAAAAGAACTTATTAAAAAGCTGGCTAACTTTTGAAATTTTATTTGTATCACATAAATCAGGACAACCACTATAATATTGGTTTTTGTAATTAAAAGTATTACCAAATATGTATAAGTAAAAAATGATACTCTAATTGGCATATTCAATGAAGTAAAAGTCTTAATTTTATTTTAAAAAAACTTTTAGAATAATTTTGCTAGTTTATGTAATAATTGATTATATTGAAAAAGTTTTAAAACCCATAATCAATAAGAAACGTTATACTGTCAATTGGAAAAGAAAAATAATTATTAAATTATAACCAATAACAATATTTTTTTAGAATTTATAAGATAATATATATATATATAATATTAAATAAATCTAACTCCATTTTCTATTGAGTGACATATTTATTTATTTTTCTAATTTTGGTTTGTTTCCCATTTTTTTTTTCAAGTTGCTGCCTATTTTAGATTTTCTTGTCATTATTAGTTGTTGCATAAGACTTATGTTTTAGGTATTGGGTAAGTTCTCGTTTCTGGTTTACGCATCTGATTTTGGTTTATTTTCTAAATTTTGATTTGTTTTCCATTTTTGTTTCTTTGAAGTTGCTGTCTATTTTAGATTTCCTTGTCAATTCAGGTATTATTAGTTCATAAGGCTTTTTCGTTCATTGTTTAATCATATATTTTTTTCAAATTTTGATTTGTTTCTTTC
The DNA here is from genome assembly GCA_029582725.1 of Solanum chiquidenum. NCBI lineage: Eukaryota > Viridiplantae > Streptophyta > Magnoliopsida > Solanales > Solanaceae > Solanum > Solanum chiquidenum. The sequence continues at coordinate 4,095 of JAJOOS010013079.1, forward strand.
GAGTTGCTGCCCTATTTAAGATTTCCTTGTCATTTAAGTATTATTTGTTTTTGCACTTATGTTTTATGTATTGTGTCTCGTTACTGGTTTAAGCATATATTTTTTTCAGATTTTGGTTTCCCATTTTTTTTCTTATTTTTTTTGGGATTTGATTCCGACCTCGCTAAAATTGAACTTCTCGCTCTTAATATTTTAACTCTCTAAAGAATCTCTAACTCTCTAAAGAATTCTTAAGGAGTTGCTCTTAATGTTTTAACTCTCTAAGGAATATATGTAGTATAAGGTTCTCTTATGGAATATGTTTCGGGCATATGTTCTTGGTGATTTGTTTCTTTTTAAGGAGTTGCTCTTAATGTTTTAACTCTCACGAATACATGTGGTACAAGGTATAAAAAAATCCTACAAACTAACTATATTGTATGTTTATAGATTTTATACTAATGTTGTAGAGTATATTTTCTGTAATGCTGGATTGGGAAGGTGATACCGTGATGAGAGATATTTGAAGAATTTGAAGTTTTTTTAATGATAGTTTGTCTGTTACGTTTTCTTGAACAGTTTATTTACTTTCTTGGTCAATGTTCTAGAAAATTCGTCATCTTTCAGATTTTCATAGCGGTGGGAGATCCGTCAATCTTTCATTCAAATTTTCATGTGTACGGACAAACAATATATAGGATTTAAATACAAAATTTCTTTATAGTTGTTTATATATTTAAAAGGACTCTCTTTTATAAGTATACTCTGTTATAGCTTTTTATATTTAAAAGGAGTCTATTAAAAGTAGTGGTTTTTAAGAACTATTCTGATAGAAGTTTAATTATTTTTTATTTTTTTTCAATCACTTTGACAGCTCACGATACCACATTTGTAGCTTTGACTATGCGTGTGTTCTAACTAGGGTAAAGTTGCTAAATATAATATAATTGTTAAATAAATTATCTTAATTTTGATTTTTAAAAAAAATTATGGTAGAATTATATATGGCTTAAGTAGTGTCCACTGGAGTTCAATTTTCCGGTTTCTATATGCCTCCGTTTCCGAAGCATCGTATAGGTATGAGTATGACTATGCATGTGTTCTAACTAGGGTAAAGTTACTAAATATAATATAATATTTAGTTGTTAAATAAATTATCTTAATTTTGATTTAAAAAAAAAAAATTATGGTAGAATGATGGCTTAAGTAGTGTCGACTGGAGTTCAATTTTCCGGTTTCTATATGCCTCTGTTTCCGAAGCATCGTATAGGTATACGGTACTAAATAAATCATGCTATAAATAAAGTAGAAAAAAACAAGTAATAAAATTGATTATACAAATACAACAAATGCAAGACTAGTCTTTCAATCGACTCATATTGACGGGATAATTATCGATAGAAAATCAACAACATAACATGATGACTATGTATTTAATTAAAAATCTAACACGAATATAGTAATACTTTTTAAGAAGTTCGAGCAGCATAGATCGCGAGATTCTCAATCTCATTAGAAAGGTGAAAGCTCTTTTCTAATGTAGTAGTTTCCTGATTGACTTCCTTGTGGTAAAAGAGCAAACCAAACAGGACTTTGAGCACCCTCTTCAACAGTTAATGTGCCACAATTGCAACATATATCAGTTTTCACATAACCTGGACAAACACAATTTATGAGAAAATTTGGGTATTTTTTAGCCAATATTCTTGTGTAACCATTTAGTGCTGCTTTTGATAGTGTATAAGCAGATATAGTTTGAGGCCAATTTTTGCTTTCTAACAAATCCTCCTTGAAATCATTGAGAAAAACATTCAAAACTTCATCCACTTTGTCTTCTGTTAGATTGTCACAATCATTTAAGACTCCTATAGCCCATTCATTGCGTACATGCTGAAACAAAACATCGTGTCAGCTTCTTGTTTACTGTATTACAAATAAATGTTCATAATAGAACGATTAGATAAAATACATACTTGGAGCTTTCCAGTAGAGGAGGAGACATTGACAATACGTGGTGAATCGGATAATTGAAGTAGAGGTAATAATTCTTGTATCATCCATTTTGCACCATAGTAATTTGTTTTTATACATTCTTCAGCTAAATCACTAGTTTGAGTGGCTACCTTTATCTTCTCATAGAATAAATCTTGCTGCAATTAAGACCAACAAAAGATTATTTCATTTCAAATGGAATAAAGAAGGTATATTGGCAAAGAAATGAATCTCGCGCCTAATTCAACTCCAAATTTTCTCGTTCATTGATGTGAGACTTAATGCCTAGGATTGTATATCTAGTACGTGGATAATTTAATATGGTATATCATAGATTGTAAATTGGAATGTATTTGGTTTTGATATCATGTAAAAAAAATAAATTTGAACGTAATTCAATCCATAAAACTAGCTCATGAGGGGAAAATTATCCGATATAAGGAGTTTATAATTCTCTCATCCCACAAATGTGAGACCTAACACCATAAAATTGAAGGTAGAATTATTTTTATTTTTACTTTTTGAGGGTGAAGAAGAAAATTAATAATATAAGCAAATGAAAGAGTCACTTACTTGTGGGCTTATAATAACATCTTTATCCAAAAGCACTCCAAGAACTCCCGCATTATTCACCTGTTTAGGTTATTTACAAATTAATTACTCTTAAGCAAATTCATGAATCTATTAAGCAAACACAAAATTATAAAGAAAATTGAGATTAGGAAAACAACCTCCGTAAAAATGAGAAAAATGACTTTTTTAATAGAAGTAGAGAAAGTAAATTTCACAAATCATATTCTACATTGATTGTGTCCTCCTACTCTTCAACACACCGTATTTTCACCCCATTCTACCACCCATAGTATTTGTCTATAATATCATATATAAACGATTTTAGGATAATTTTTTTTTTTACTTATCTATCAAACACAAGAAAATAAACATTTATTTTCTAGAAAACATTTTTCATCAAAAATATTTTTCTTAATACAAACACACCATCTACGAAATTCATCACTAATCTATCACCAAATAGCCAGTACAAAACACTTTTTTTTAATAATCCGTTTCTACATAGCCCGTCATAGTTACATAATTTTTCAATAATCTATCGTCAATTCATTATTAAATAGGATTAGCGACAGATTTTTGTTGTTTTTTTAAGCTTTGAACTCAATTCTATAGAAAAAATTAAAATTGAAAAGGAGTGGAAGAGGAAATACCAAGATATCAAGCTTGCCAAATCTGTCCTTGATGAAATCTTTGAGTATTACAATACTACAAATGTCAGTCACATCAAGTTGATGAAAAATGATATTATAATTAGAGTGGCCATCCATCTTTAACATATTACTAACAGCTTCATTCCCTTTTTTCTCATCTCTTGCTGTTAAAATCACCACTATCCCCTTTGATGCTAGTTGTCTGCATATTTCTAATCCTATCCCTTTGTTGCCTCCACTTACAACTGCAATCCTGATGATAGCAACAAATTAATCCAAATCATAAGAAATTAATTAAAACAATATGTTCATTTTTCGATACGTATTATCTCAAAAAGTCAAAATTGGAATTATCATGAGGAAAACTAGTAGTAATTAACTTTTTCAGATAATAACTATTAGTTGAGTGATGATCTGAGAAATCAATCCCGGCTTTAAAAAGCAGTGAGAACAAGTACTTACCGTTGAGTTGCCAGGAAGTTGGAAGCTTCAGCCATAGTATCAAGTGTTTGTGCGTTTAAATGTGTAAAAGAAAGAAAGAAGGAAAAACTATGTAGTAGTACTACAAGACAATGGATTTATAGCTACAAAATTTAAGCTATGAATTTGAAAATCGTAGCTATTATTTAGTAATTGCCACAAAAATTTGAATTTTGTGGCTATATAAAAATTTGTCAAATTTCTTAGCCACGAAAATCAAATTGACAAAGCTAAATCCTAATTTTTGTTATAATTGCTAACAATCGTAGCAATAAATACCTAAATAGCTATAATTTTTCTGCTACGGTGAAATTTTATAGCTAATTATAAGTTTTTTCCACGCGATAAAATTAACTCTAGCAATAGTAATCTTTTAGCTACAATATATAATTTAAAATAAATATTATAGCTAAATAAATAATCTTGCTTCAAGTAATAAAAGATTGTGGCAAAAGTTTAATGAAATAGCCATAAATTTTTTTGCTTTCATAATATTTCGTAACTAATTTTTTTTTTTTGTCACAAGCTAAAATTTATCGTAGTAATAATAACTTTTAGCCACAATAAATTATTGTTGAAGCAAATCTCTGGCTAAACAATAGTTTTTCTTGAAGTTATAAAAATTGTGGCAATATTAGATAATATAGTCATAAATTTTTTGCTATATCAAAATTGCATAGATAATTATTCAATTTTGCCACGATCTGGTTAAAATTTATTGAAGTAACAATATCCTTTTAGCCACAAGAAATGATTTAAAATAAAATATTATAGCCAAAAAAATAAATTTTTTTGAGTACTAAATAGTTGTGGCAATAGTTGACATAAAAAGTATAATTATTTGTCATGATAAAATAATATAGCCATAAAACTGTTATTTTCATAAATATTTCATAGTTAATAATTATTTTCAATCACAAGTTAAAATTTGTAGTACATACTAATGTTTTATCTATATTAAATATTTTTTACGATTGAAATTACCATAATAATAGTACTTATTTGGTCATAATAAATTAACAATAATATTTTTGATATTCAATGAGAGACACAAAATATGAAGAGCGTCACAATCTAAAGAGAATAATTTTTTTTTCGTAGAAAAATTAATAAATGTTGACAATTTGTATACAAAAAATCACTCTACAAGCTACTAGTATTTAGTGTATGATTTAACCCAAAAAAAGAATAGAAAATCACATTGTAACTGAAGACTTTGTCAACAAACTCCCTGTAGATAATATAATAATAATAATAATAATAATATTCCAACTCAATACAATTGATATTATCAACTCAACACTACTGAATATTGATTTGTATCCAATAAGAGTAACTCATAAAATAAAGATAATCTCTCAAGAATAAGTAAATAAAATTGTTAACCTTAACTGAATATAAGTAATATGGAAATAAGGGTTCAAAATATCTATAATAACAAATCTTCATCATCAGTTTCTGGTTCTGATTCACTGACTTCAATAATATCATCAGCCAAGGTAACATCAGTATGGATAACATCAAGATCATTTCTTTTCCAATTCATAATGTCTTCATCATCCTCACATATATGCAATAACTCATTACAAGCATCTTGTTGAAAAGTATCTTCATCAATAGCACCTCCGGTAAAATAGGTAGAATGACCATTCAAAACAATTGACCAATTGGGATGAAGATGGTCCTTGACATAAAAAACTTGTCCTGCTTGAGATGCAAGCACAAATGGTTCATTTGTTACTAGTTTTCGCTTAGTGTTAACACTAAAAAAATCATGTTTATCTATTTTCACTCCTATTTCGATGTGATCAACATCCCACCAATCACATTTAAACAAAACAACCCGTTTACTTTCAAAATATTGAAGTTCTATTATTTCAGTCAAAACACCATAGTAATTAATATTCTTACCATTTGCTTCTCCTCTTACTAAAACACCACTATTTTGGGCCTTCCTCATTTCCTCAAGTAGTTTAGTATGAAATCTAAACTCATTTATTTCATATCCCTTGAATCTTTGAACACCATCAAAAGGGCATCTAGCCAAAGAATACAATTCATAGGTTGCGAATTCATTTTTTTCTTTGCGCATTTGTACAATCTATACAAAAAAAATATAAAAATTAATGATGATAAATAAGTATCACAAATTTAATTTGAAAGACAATAAAAATTTACCCGATGAAAAAACCAATCATCAAAGTTCATGCTTTTATTACTCTACTCATACTCACACTCACTGTAATACAAATAAGTGTACATTAATTAAAAATAAAATAAAAGATGAAGATAGGGTTTAAAAGGTAACTTCTCAGAAATATTTTGATGGGTAAATGGGTAAACATGTATTCTTTGAAGATGATAGAACATGAAATATATATAAATGGCAATAGCCTTGATTAATATGTATGCTAAATGTGGCAGCCTTGATTAATCTGATGCATTGAAAGAACATAATTTCATGAAGTACCATGCTAAGTGAATTGAAAATGCAGGGAAAGGGAGATATGGTGTTGGATTTGTGTGGTCAGATGATTAGAGAGGTCAATCCGAATGAGAGTATTGGGATAAAATCATCTCTCAAGTATAATCAAAACTTAGGGTACATCCTTATGGTATAATAATGAACAAAAACATTCTTTAACTATCCTTACTTGTTACATAAATCTCAATATTTGATAGCATTCTTGTGGTTAATGAGCAACCGCTATATCTAGAACCATGTTTATGATATTTGAGAAGTCTACTGAAGGACATAGCTAAGTAGACAAAGTATTGACTAAATCTTATTCTCGATGATTTGTCTTTCAGGTGAGATACGTAATTGACGCTAGTGGGAGTATGATATTGAATAGAATGCAGAATGCCAAAGAAACAACACTTGAGCTACTTGCAGAGAGTTATACAACCAGAGATCAGATCACATTTCAATCCTAATTGTACTGTATGTTGTTAACACTGAATGTGATAATTGCCCCAAATTTTACTACTGTCATATTCCTTTATAAAATTCTCTCTGTCTACCAACAGCAAAAAATATTTTGCTTCGTAATATGTTAAATTGTTAACTTAGACTCGGGATCTAATATAGCAAATTAGCGAATGCAATAAAAAACATACCGTAAAAATGATTGCATTTCTTCGCAATTTCTCAAGACATAAAGATGAGCTTGTTTTCTCTCTAACTCTTCAAGATTTCTGGATGCATCTCTTAATAAAGGAGAACCTTTCCATTCAAATACAGATAATCCACTATATGTCTTAATATAATCATCTTCATAATTCTTATCTATTCGATCATATCCTTTCACATTTCCAGGTAAGTACCTTGAACAAAATATTATACTTTCTTCAACAATATACCCTTCTGCAATAGATCCTTCAGGTTGATTTCTATTACGAACATAACATTTCAATGTGCGTAAAAATCTGCAAGATATAACAAGATACCACTCAAATTAGAATGATAAATTAACAAACCACATAAAATTAAATCAAAATTATAAATTAAAAACATACCGCTCAATTGGGTACATCCACCTATATAGTACAGGTCCACCAAGCTTAGCCTCTCTTGGAAGATGAATGACCAAGTGTACCATAACAAAAAATACCGGTAGAAATATTTTCTCTAATTTGCTCAATGTTATCGGAATTTGAGTTGCAAGTTGGTCCAACACATCAACCCTTAATGTTTTCGAGCACAATTCTCTAAAGAAAATACTTAACTCAGTGATAGCATCATATACATTATTTGGCACGACTCCGCGAATTGCAAGAGGAAGCAATTGTTCCAACAGAATATGTTGTTAGCATGGATTAGGAATGTCGTCCCTGGTACAGAGGAAGAAGCACGTTGTGTGATTGAACGGATGGATGCTGAAAATTCATGAAGTCTTAGTTCTTGACTAGCATCTATTGGCAGATATGTGAGGGAAATCAAGTCAAGGACTAAGGATACCTGATTTTGAGTTCCAAACTTGAAGCAAAGCAAAGATATGTTACAGTTATTTTAAGCAGATACTAGCTACTCTGCAAAACTAAAATCTTAGGCAAAACTTCTTCCTTGGCCGAGTCTATACCAGACAATGATTGCAGCATATGAGAGAGTTGGTTTGGTTACATGTGCAAAACGTTTGTTGCATGAGTTGACGACAATATTCCTAATTCTAAGAGAGTTTCTCTTCTTATTTGGTTTAAGTGTAAAGGAAAGTAACAAGTTGCAGTAGTTTGAAAACAGTAGTTTGAAAATGCATACATGGTATATAAAGAGATACATTATGTGTTTTCTCTGATGAAGTTCACTTTCAAATGCTAAGCTTTATCACTTGAAGAAATTACGAGATGGTTGAGACACTATATGAGATGCTAGACTCTGATCCTAGTGTTAACAAGGAAGAGTTGCTTCTTGTTGTTGCTGGAGTATATTTTTCTGTCCTACTACACCAAACAAATAACTTCCTCCACTATTGCACCAAACAAATAAAGAAACTAAGAGGTGAAATAAACTCCTCCCTTGTTTGGTTGCAAACTAGCTGGATAGAATATATAAGGAGCTTGATGAATTCATCATCAATCGTTTATTATTTACAATGCACAAGATCTCAAGATAAATTTTCAATTTATATATATGATAGACTAATCAAAGAGAATCAGAATATATGACTTTTTTAAAACAATATTATCTCATCTTATGTTTTAGTCAGTATAAGCTTCTCTCCGTAAAATGCAATACCAAAAAGTAGAAGTAGTTACAGAGCACAACGATACGAGCGAACAAGAAACTGATTTACATCATTGGAGCACAAAAAACAGAAGGAAGAAGTAGAGCAAACCTCCGTCAATCGCAAAGTAAGTTTCCTCGAATCTTTTATTTTCAAAACTGAAGAATATTATATAACTTACATTACCCAAGGTCTAGACAACATAAGCTTCCACGACGAACAAGAAAATCCTCAAAACCACCCAAATTTCATCCCTATTACATCTAGAGATAAACAAAGACTACATACGCACTAGAAACAATCCCTGATTATTAAACTAGTCGGAAAAAGAATGGGATATCTACACCTTCCGTCTTTTAAGCAAAAAAAAATAAATCAAAGAGAATCAAGAACAAAAGTTTTCCCCCCTTTTATTATAATTTTCCACCCATACAAATAGTACAGTAAACTTGATCAAATACAAAAGCTTACACACTATAACAATTTGTCCAAATACAAAAGCTTACACAATATATGTTTGATGGCTTAAAGGCAGTCGAATTAAATTAAGTTGGATAACATACCTAGTGTAATCTCATAAGTGGAATTTGAAGATACTAGAATGTATGGAGACCTTACCTCTACTTACTACTTACTACAGACTATTTCCAATAGACGTTGGCTCCTAGACATACGAAATAAGGGAACTGAAAGCTAGAGAAGTTGTCATAGTATGTAAGCTCTGAACATAGTAAAAGAAGAATAACTTACTCTTGATGTCGGCGATGTAGGAGCAAACGAGAATGAGGTTGTGCCTTGAAATTTAAGAGACAAATTTAGGGATTTAGGGATTTAGGAACTGTACATATATTTTTCTTTTTCTATTGATATGTATATGTCAAATTTGCATAATACTCTATACTATTTGGTATTCAATATTTTATAATCCTTCCGTTTTAATTTATTAGCCTTGATTTAACTTGATGTTAAATTTAAGAAAATTAAAAATACTTGTGAATTTTGTGAATTTATATTATATTAATAATATGTTGAATGTATTTTTTTTAAATAGACCGTAAAAAAATAGGTCAAAAAAATTAAAATGAAAAAAGTATATGTTTTAGTTGTTACATATACTAATATATGTAATTTTTTGTCCATGAAAATAAAAAATTATTTAACTTTATTTGAAATTTTTGAATCTAAAGTTGAGTTGGAGTTGGAGTTAGAGTTGTGTTTGATGATAGTATTTGGATTTTTTTTATTGTTTTTTGGATTTGGATGTAATTTTTTTGTAAATGTAATTTATACCCTCATTAATTTGTAAAAATAAAATAAAAGTAAAACGTGAAAAGTAAAAAAGTGAAAACACCTTTTGAGATATTTTTCAAAACTTCAAATACAACTTCAATTTATATTTGATAACTTTATAGTCAAAATGAAATTCAAAATAAAGTGAATAAATTATTTGGAAAAGAAAAATTCATGGTCAAACGCTAAATTAATTAAATAAGGTTTGAATCATGTTTTTAACCTATGCTTTTAAGAAGCGGAGCTCGGCTCACCTCAATTGTATTTACCTTTGCTAGGTTAAAACTCAATCAAAGTACGGGCTCGATTGAACCGGCTCGACTTCGCTTGTGTGACTCGCTTTGATATATATATGTGTGTGTGTATATATATATATTTATAAAACTTAACTGAGTTATAATTTGGACTAATATTGTATATAATTTGGACTCGCTCAATTCGATACCCAGATTTATTCTTGATCAATTATTTCAAAAAATATTCTTTGATACGAACCTATTCTATCAAAATGATACATTTTAGCGTAATTATAAATGTTCTTCAGTTAGATTCAATTTTACAAACATATATACTTGTGTTTTCAATATAGTATCTCTACAATATTTTCTTTTTAAATATGCTTTGTATTATTTTACTTAATACATTATTAGTCCAAATTAGAACTCAAGTTATATATATATATAACTTGAGTTCTAATATGGACTAATATTGTATATAATTTGAACTCGCTCAATTCGATACCCAGATCTATTCTTGATCAAGTATTTCAAAAATTATTATTTGATACGAACCTATTCTATCAAAATGATACATTTTAGCGTAATTATAAATGTTCTTCAATTAGATATAGTTTTACAAACATATATACTTGTATTTTCACTATAGTATCTCTACAATATTTTCTTTTTAAATATGCTTTGTATTATTTTACTTAAACTGGGGGTATTTTGAAAAAATCCTCTCCGGTGAAGGGGAAGGTGAGGTCTATGTACACACTACCCTTATCAAATCCCACATGTGAAATTACATTAAATATGTTATTGTTATATCTAATAACTTTTGATTAAATAATTATATCAAATTAATTAAAATACAATAATTGACACTTTTTAGATCCTGATAAAATCGTACTTTGTAATTCAAAAATTTTTCTTTTGTATTCTTTGATGACCAAAAATTGATTTTTTTTCAATCAAATAATAAGAATTAGCCATTGACTTAATTTAATGGGACAATACGTTTATAATTTCTATTAATTCATTTACTTAATGATCATTGGATTTTTTAAATTGTATTAAAATTTATTGCTAATATATAAACTAAGTATTAACTTTAAATTATGTTCACTAATTAATAAGTCATAACCTAAAATAGATAAAATAATAATAATAATAATAATGTAATGCTTACATCACAAACTTCCGTATATGTTATGAAATAGAAAAACAAAGGAATTGTATTGAAATTAGAAAATATAACGATAAACATTCGGCACCAAAAAAATGGAACAAAAACCAAAAAAATTCCCTCCAAATTATTTCCCTCTAATTTTTATGCCTAAATTAAAGATCTTTTTTCCTATATAGAAGTCCCTAAACCCTAAAAGACTCCAGCAATCAAAAACGAAAAAGAAAAATCTCAAATCGTCATCTTCTCTATCTCAAATATTCATAGTTTTTCAACTTTTGTTTTCAAGTCAAAGCTAAGGTGAATAAGCTACTAACTTCTCTCTTGCACTTTAATATTCTTTTTCTGTGTTGCTTGCTTGTTTTTTATAATGATTTAAATAAATACAAATTAAATAAATACATTTTTTAAAATTAAATATGGGTAGGAAAGCTCTTCGAACAAAAGTTAATTGCTTGATAGATAATGATGATATGGTGCCTCCTGAGAATTCTAAAATTACGCCGGTGAAAGAAAATCTTCCCACACAACATGTGGAAGAACTTATTTATCGAGGTAATATAACTTTGTTCAGTATTGAATTTATTATTAATTTTTTTCAATTAGATAAATTTACATATTTATTTAATTAAATATAACTAACTCAAGTTCAATAATTTCGTAGGAAATGTGGACACGTTAAGTGAGGTTGAAATTAACTACTATTATGGTGGTTATTTTATATTTTCACCTTCTAGAAAATATGTGAATGGACATTTGAAGAAAACAAATATGGACATTGATTTTGTTAGTTACTTTGATTTGTTAGATGATTTAAAAAAGCATTGTAAATTTGATATTTTTGAGGGAGATAAATATTTTTATTTGAGAGGTGATAGGGTTATTAATGATTATGATGGATTAGTTGAATGTGGTGATGATTCAGACATTAGAAACATGATGGTTAGCTATAAAATGCAAAAAAAGAAGCTCATCAAAATTTATACGCTATCAAAAAATGATAATATTGTCATGAGTACCTCTCTTGGAGAACATGATGCTAGAGATAACACATCTGAAGAAGTCAACGAAGTAATTATGGAAGAACATGAATTGGCGAATTTAGCAGGTAATTTTTATTTTTATTAATTTTTTTATTTTTATAAACATTTTAACTTGACATTATCTATTTAATCCTCAATTTTAGGTTCTAATATTGTGAAAAGAAAAGTCAGAGGAACCACACGGTGCACAAAAATAATCAACTTACAGGAAGGAGAAAAACTAAATGTAGAATTTGATAAGGATTTTCAAGCTATTGGTAAGAATGCAACCCAATTTATTTGGTTTTTGGGTCAAACAGTTAGAAGTCGAAGTTGTTGTCCTTTAAAAGTAAATGGTTGGAAAGAGATTGAGCAAGACAAAATCGATCA
>JAJOOS010013080.1:0-17350 GCA_029582725.1 Solanum chiquidenum
GTCTATAAATAAGACTCCAAAGTCTAAGGTAAAGACTCGCAAGCATTTGGCGAACCAAAAATACAAAGAGGTTTTTTCTCTCAAGGGGTAAAAAGATTGCTCCTTTCCCACATTTCTAAACCTCTATTTCTAGTAGTTCGCTGTTGAGTTGCCGTTTTCTGGAGGTAATTTTAAGTTTAGCTAGTTCAATACTAGTCTTTTTCTGTTTCTTTCATGGGTTTTTGTTGTTTTCTTGCTGGGGATTTTATGACAGATCTGGGTGTTTTGAAGTGACAAAAGATTGTGTTTTTATTTGGTTTGGTTAGGGTTGGTTGTGTTTTAGCTTGGGTGTTGGGAACAGAGAAGGGAAGGAACTGTTTCTTGAATCTGGAAAATATTTTTCAAGATTTTTTTTTTTAAAACTCTCTTCCAGCTTAAAATTACAGTTACTTTTTTTTTAAAAATAATTTATTTTGTTCCTATCCTCAAACCAGTCCCCAACCCCTCCCCCGAATAAAATAAAATAATTTAAAAACTTGTTTTTAAATTCAATTTTTTTATCCTACCCCCACCCCCTCTCAAAAAAATATTTTTAACTTCAAAATTTTATTTTTTTATCCTTACACTCGACCCCCAACCCACCCACCCCAAAAAAAAATATGTTTATTTTTAAAAAATATATTCAACTTCAAAAATTATTTTCTACTTTATTAAAAATAAAAGATATTTCTCAAAAATATTTTTCATTCATAAATTAAATACAAAAAAAATTCCGAAAAATATTTTATACTCCCCAACCAAACATGAAAAAATAAGTTAAAAATCAATTTATTTTTCAAAAAAACATTTTCTAGGAAAACATTTTCTTTCGTACCAAACACATCCTTGATTTTTGATTAATTTGTCTTTCCATGAAAATTTTGAAATGCTTCTGTATTTTTTCTCTTAAAAAACCCTGCTTTATGCTGAATACTCTGATGTTCTCAAGATGTTTGCTTTTTTGTAATTTTTTTTTTGTTGTTTTGGGTGATCTTTGTTTCTGTGTAGCATGATTATAAATTACAATATATTTACTTTGTTGTTTTTCAAAATTACTTAAGAGATTAGAAATAGTTGATTGGTATGATGGAGGCGTTGTCTTGTAAGAGATCAGCTAGATCTGGTGCAAATATGCTTTTGCCAACTTTGGAGTAGAAGATTCTAGCTTAACTCTAGTGCGTTTTTAAAAGTTGTAGATTCTTATCAAAATTGGTGGTCCAGCTTGATATTTTATAGATAAAAGGAGATTTCGTTGGGCTTTTTCTTTAATTTTGTCAGGTTAGGATAAATTACTTTAGTTGATATAATATAGGAATAACCCTTTTAATTGAGAGAATATTTTGCATAGAATATCTTTTTTTGGTGCATTATCCGATAGCCATTCTTGTCGTTAGGAATATAAACTTTTAGCAAGCTGGTGAATTTTCACTGGTACTTTACTTGTTGCATCAGTTTCTCAGCATTTCATTGTTTGTTATGTGAAGAATTTGCACTGATACTCTGTATAAAGTATGCTGCAGCTTTATTTCTCTTTATATTGTGCCTTCTTTTATCTACTTGAACTTGTGAAATTGATTTATCTTCTTGTAGAATGGAAACTTTCCTATTCACCTCCGAGTCTGTGAACGAGGGTCACCCAGACAAGCTCTGTGATCAGATCTCTGATGCAGTTCTTGATGCCTGCCTTGAGCAAGATCCTGAGAGCAAAGTTGCATGTGAAACTTGCACCAAGACCAACTTGGTCATGGTCTTTGGTGAGATCACAACCAAGGCTATTGTAGACTATGAGAAGATCGTGCGTGACACATGCCGTAATATTGGATTTGTTTCTGATGATGTTGGTCTTGATGCTGACAACTGCAAGGTCCTTGTTTACATTGAGCAGCAAAGTCCTGATATTGCTCAAGGTGTCCACGGCCATCTGACCAAACGGCCAGAGGAGATTGGTGCTGGTGACCAGGGTCACATGTTTGGCTATGCCACCGATGAGACCCCTGAATTAATGCCTCTCAGTCACGTGCTTGCAACTAAACTTGGTGCCCACCTTACAGAAGTTCGCAAGAATGGCACCTGCCCCTGGTTGAGGCCTGATGGCAAGACCCAAGTTACTGTTGAGTACTGCAATGACAATGGTGCCATGATTCCAATTAGGGTCCATACTGTTCTCATCTCCACTCAACACGATGAGACCGTTACAAATGATGAGATTGCCCGCGACCTTAAGGAGCATGTCATCAAGCCAGTCATCCCAGAGAAGTACCTTGACGAGAAGACAATCTTCCACCTTAACCCATCTGGCCGATTCGTTATTGGTGGACCTCATGGTGACGCTGGTCTCACTGGTCGTAAAATCATCATCGACACTTATGGTGGTTGGGGTGCCCATGGTGGTGGTGCTTTCTCTGGCAAGGACCCAACCAAGGTCGACAGGAGTGGTGCATACATTGTAAGGCAGGCTGCAAAGAGTATTGTAGCTAGTGGACTCGCTCGCAGATGCATCGTGCAGGTTTCTTATGCCATTGGTGTGCCTGAGCCATTGTCCGTATTCGTTGACACCTATGGCACTGGAAAGATCCCCGACAGGGAAATTTTGAAGATCGTTAAGGAGAACTTCGACTTCAGACCTGGAATGATGTCCATTAACTTGGATTTGAAGAGGGGTGGCAATGGAAGATTCTTGAAAACTGCTGCCTATGGTCACTTTGGACGTGATGACCCCGATTTCACATGGGAAGTTGTCAAGCCCCTCAAGTGGGAAAAGCCCCAAGACTAATAAGCGTCTGACAGTGCTTGCCTATGTTTTTTGTTCTTTGTTTTTTGCTTGTGGCTTTAGAATCCACATGTGTTTGCTTGTCTTTGTATTTCCTTTATTTTGTTATTGTCCTGTTTCCATTGTGTTGGATATCTTAGGCCTTGGAATATTAAGGGGAAAAAAAACTATTATTATATACATAAAAGTTAGTGCATTTGTGGAATGATGTTCTTGTGAAAATATATTGAAAAAAGCTGCCAAATGATAGTAGTTGTGCACTAGGGAAGCAGCTATGATGTTTTTTGTATTATCATTCGTTGGCTAACAATGAAATTACTGTGTTGTAAGTGTGTTAGGCCATATGTTTAATGTTTAGTTTGGTTTATCTACCAACAAAATTGTTCGTTCCCATCACTCGTTTTCGCAAATCAGCTAGCCAACTCCGCTTTCTAATGAGATTAAGGCGTGACAAAATTGGGGCTTTGACTAAAACCAATTCCCAATTCACTGCAACTACATTTTGAAAAACTTTTGGTCACAAATATTTTTCAAGATTTTAATTAGAAATTATACTTTACTATATTTGGACCAAGATATTGAATCAGTAATTTCAGAGAAACAAGCAACGACGGTTTCCCAAAGGTATAATTTTTCTTATTTGCTTTTGTTCATTTGAGGGGGAAAAAAAGAGAAGAAAATTTGCAACAATGAATTGGATAGTGATTTTAAACTTGTAGTTGTTATATATTGAAGGACAAAGTCCATCCTTAGTTTAGATTTTAAGATTGAACCAAACAAATAAAGTTGTCCACATAGTAGTAAGTTTTCTATGGTCCAACTCTGAATTAGTGAAATTCGAATACCAATTGGTACAGAAAAGACCATTGACTATTGAAACTAGTACGAAATAATATACTACTTGAGACGGAATTGGATTTGTTCAGTCATTGATAATATTAAAAATGGAAAACTGTAGTAAAAGCAAATTACATTCCTAGTCAATTCAAAGTAAAATTCACCAGTCTAATGTACAAAAGGAGCAGGGGAAGTATTTAATTTGGATAATATATTAGTATAAGTTTCTACAAACAACAAATGAACAAGTTGCAAAATCACCTTCTTTGGAAATTCAACCTCCCAATGAAGAATGCAAATAAAGTGGCAAAAACTAAGGGGTATGCAATCAAAACAACACCTACAATAGGTAATTGGTTGTGGTGAAATCCAAAATAGTCCCTAATAAAGGCTGCTACTGATTTCTTATCTCCAAACACAGTAATCTTTGTATCAACATCTCCATATTGTGAAGTAAGCATCCCATTCAACGTCCACGATGTAGGTACTAGATAATAGAACCAGATCCACCATTTTGGAATTTGCTGCAATGAAAGGAAAAGGAGAAAGATTGAAGTGTAAAAACACACACATAGACAGCGGTAATTATGAAATACTCGTTGATCTCTATATTCAAGGAGGCTTAAATTCTGATCCACTTACAGCTTTTGGTATCAAGAATCCGGCAAAGAGGTTGAACATTGTGTAAAAGGATGACTGAAGAATTGCAGCTACTGGCAAGTTTGGTGTCAATGAAACAAGCATCATTCCCAAGTATGTGAAGTACAACAATGTGCAGAACATCGAATAGAAGTACCACAAAACCTTGTGGGCCGACCAATAATATCCAATCATCGGATAGGTGATGACAGTAAATGCAAGTGCTTGAGCTAAAAGATATGGAATTTCAATTGCCACCTACAAAATCAAGGTACTCGAGACTCAAAAATATGAAGCAGTGAACCATTGAAGACAAGTGTAAGATATGGAATTACTGAATCCCCCATTAGTCAACCTGCCAAGATTGAAAGCCTTTATATCTTACCTGTGCAAATGCATAAGCCCATGATGCATACATTCCAGCAAATCTTTCCCGGTATAGGACTGATCGCTCCGTGGTCACATATGGTAAAACTGAAGATGAATTATTTATGCCACAGAAGATTACTGCAGTGAACATAGCACCAAATACACTGAAGACACTCTGCTGGTCATCTCTGTCAAAAAGGAGGAAGAAAAACAAAAAGGCAGTATAAGAAAATATTTAAGTTGTTCAACTATATAACATGTACATACAATGCATGCATAACTAAGTCCATTATCATCGAGGGAGAACTTCAGTTCTGCTGCATCAACTTTCACACGCCAAAAATGAGACTCCAGAGTTCTGTTTTAACAGTGTGGGTGATGTCAACAAAGAAAAGATAAAGCCATTTTTTAAAAAGTTAATAAACCAAACAGGAAGAGAAATTATCGGATCAGACAACCTAATTCCCTTATCAACTGTATCATGCCTACCACTCAATTAAGCATCACAATTGCAAAAACATGTTACTCAGAAATGGCCAAGGAATTTCCATGAGGATGTAGAAAGTTTTAATTCCCACAGCATAATGAAGCATGTAGTCGATAAGATAATTGAGCTTTGGTTGAGTAGTATTTTATTGTCTTACAGTTTCGTCCCCTTGTCCCAGAAGAGCAATCCAAAAACAACGGAAGCAAAAAGCATGTGCAGAGAGCGCATCAAATTGTATGAAGGACTCCTCCAATAGGACCAGTATTGCTTCCAGAAACAAGTCTTGAATTGTCCCCAGCCATTCTGTGAAAATTGGGTGGGGAAATGCAAATCTTTTGAACCAGCTGGAGGGAAAGTCAGTTTTTTCACAAGCTCTTCGTTATTTCTACAAGAAGTGTAAACCAAAGAGGATGTGCTTATAAGTGATACAATGTTTAAGAGGTATTTTATAACTAATGCAAAACTAGATGAGGTGAAAAGCTATGACTAACTTGTGTAGAGCAGAATGCTTATATACTTCAGCGAAGTCTATGCTGGTCTCAGCTTCACTAGATGTTGATGTAACCTCTAACATCCATGTTGCTGGATTGTAGTTGTTCTTTATTTTAGGCACACCAGAGATACCCTGTCAAATCGGAGAAAAAACAGTAGTCTCAGCTACTATGCAAAAAAGCTTTTATTACTAGCTTGCTGCAACATTAATAAAAAGGGAGATTAGTGCACCTCAAAATATTCAATCATTTTACAAGAATTTCGTCCGAGTGGTCCCCAGTAGATCATGCGCCCACCACTTTTCAATAGAATCAGCTGCAAAAGAGCACATTTCAGATAAATAACTTTTTGATGATATCCATGAAGGATGTGTAGTTACACAAACTGAAAGATAAGTAGATGTCTTTACTTTTACTTCAAGATTTCTGCATTACTAAGTACAAAATTGCTCCTGACATACATCTTACCTCATCAAATGCTTCAAATATGTCAATGCTTGGTTGGTGGATGGTACAAACTATTGTTCTTCCTGTATCAGCAACATTTTTCACAGCCCGCATGACAATTGCAGCTGACCTTGCGTCCAACCCTGTTGTGGGTTCATCCATGAAGATAATTGAGGGATTTGCAACAAGCTCCACAGCAATTGTCAGCCGTTTACGTTGTTCAGTTGAGAGCCCACTAACACCCGGCATACCAACCATCGTGTCTTTTATACCATCTAGCTCAATGGTCTCAAGGACTTCTTTCACAAACTCCTGCACAAGTGCCACATCAGTTCAAATAAAGATATCGCAAGAAGGAATGATGTTCATGAAAGAAACATTAATTCAAACTTTGTATTATTAAGCTCGTACATATTTCGTTTTGGAATCAATCTGAGGATGAAGTCGTAGCCAAGCAGAAAATATAACTGATTCTTCTACAGTTATCTGAGGAGAATGTATGTCTGTCTGCTCACAGTAACCTGAAACTCTAGCGAATGTCTCTTGAACTTTAGGGTACCCACCAACTTTTATTTCTCCTTCCACATGACCACTTGTTTTTCTACCGGCAAGAACATCAAGCAGGGTTGTTTTTCCAGCCCCACTGACACCCATAAGGGCTGCAAGGACACCAGGTCTAAGTGCGCCAGTAATGTCTGAAAGAAGTTGGAGTTTATTTTGTGTGAAACCAAGCTCCTTCATTGCCTGAAATGGACATACCATCACAACCTCAGCCACTGAAATTTGGTTTCAACAGCTTTTGATTATCCAAAAATGATGCAATACTAAATGAGATAGGTTTAGAAGATCACCGCAGGAGTGTCAACAGAGTACTGAACATCTCGAAACACAAGAGATAGGGGTTCAAAAGGTAGAACCATTCTTCCTGGAAAACAATAAGAGATGAGAAAGTTAAAAATAAATCAATATTTCTCATACAATAATTCCTGCAATAGAATAAGAAGGCAACCTGCTCCTTCATGAGAATCCATCGCGGTCTTGGAATTTTCTTCTGCATCAGCTTTATCAGAAGAATCGCTATTTCCTTCTATTTGAGAGTACTTATCCCTTGATATAATAGCACGAGATCCAGGAGCTGCATCACATTTTCAAGAGAACCAGCAAGTAAATTACAAGATCTATTGTGCAGATTCTTCATTTCTGTGGAGTACAAAAAACAATGAACATACCTTTTAAGAAAGTTAAGGCCAAGGTGAAACCAATGTTAAACAATATTGTAAAGCCAAACAAGGCACAAACTGATATCCAATATAAATATCCATCAAAGTTTAACCCACGGCTTTCAAGGACTTCATTCCCTATAGTTGTGTTTGTTGAGAGCGTCTGTGTTAACAAATGAAGCATGTGATATGAGTATTGAATAGATAATAAATTTAAAATCTTCTATAAAACGGATAAATATATTTGATTCAAGTTACAGACATGTATGTTCAAGGTAGTAAAACATCTAACGAGGCTGCTAATCTATCAATTTGAGTTATTCTCTTCATGTAGAATTTTATGGCACATTTTAGAGGTTACTACAGTTAAAATTAGTGTACCCTAGTTCGAGAGGGAAATCAACTATCGAAACTGAGTGCCTATGAAGTACTTCAATGAATAGTTACAATAGGAATACTATCGTCCAAGGTAGCCTTTATATTACTATTTCTCTTCAAGGAAAAAAGTACTAATGCCTTCCAGAATGTGATCTGTTGTGTATATGATTAAGAACATTGCATCTTCAGGTGTTTCTGGGAATCAAAGAGAACTTGCTACAAATTTGAGCCAAGTCACTACCATTGACATGGATATCTGTCATTGAACTCTTAGAACCTTCCCTAGATAGTTTCAGATAACAAAAAGGAACAGACAGACGACAATACTTTATCATTTTCTTATACGGATGATCTCTATTTCTTTATTTTTCGAGTGTAATTTCATGACAAAACATAGTGAATACTTTTCAATATTGCATATTGGTGCCTCAAAACAACCATTTTGTGCTGAACTTGTCTTCCACATGCAATGTGCATAAGTCAGTTCAACAACTGAAAGAAGCAAAGTATTTGAGCTATTATTGGCTCTCACCTTTTGCCACCTTGGCGCGAGAAATTCATTTACAGAAAGACCTATCTCACCATATGTCAACGGAGAAATCCAAAATCCCCATTTCAGCCAAACTGGCATTGAGGCTGTAGTCAAATAGTGGTATTTTAGTTATGCTACTCACCCTCACATGAGCATAATATCAAAAATGAATAAAGAAGTAGGAAACCTTACGTTTTGGTATTACGAATCCGCTGAATAAAAAGACAAATAAGATTGATAAGCTACCAGCAGCTGTAGAAGCAACAACAGTCCGGCAGACAGAAGCCAAGAAACGGAACATGGAGATCGATGTCATGTGCACAGCAAATAATAGAAGGAACTGTCGGAAGAACCTGTAAGTGACACAGTTTTGACACGAAAATGCTTGAAATTTTGTTCAAATCATTACTTAAAGATAGCTGGAATAGGTAAAATTTAAGCTGCTGATGGAAGCCTATTGGAATGGTGGCATATAACCACCAAAACTATAGTTGAAAGAACAGCAACAATTGAAGTAAAAGATATTAACATGTAGCAGTAGCACTA
Organism: Solanum chiquidenum; assembly: GCA_029582725.1. Lineage (NCBI taxonomy): Eukaryota > Viridiplantae > Streptophyta > Magnoliopsida > Solanales > Solanaceae > Solanum > Solanum chiquidenum. The sequence goes on from JAJOOS010013080.1 coordinate 8,735, forward strand.
ACCTTCCTGCCTCAGGGCTGAAACCAATGACATAATAGGTCAGACATGTCCAAATGACAGATTCTAATACAGAGAGAGGAATCTTGAGAATTGCAGCAGGAACTGCATACGCCCATGCTGGGTAAAAGCACAAGTCGTTCTGTTTATAGAAAACTGCAAGTCTTGCTATTGTCATGGTGAGCTCAGGGAATCCATCCACAAGAAGAATGATGAGAGCAAAAAACAGAGCTCCCAAATAATAATTTGCATGTAAAAGATCAGTATCCATCCGAGTTCTCAAAAATACGGTCATAGTTATGAATGCAATGATGACAAGCTGCATAATAGAAGCATAAATTGCAATAAGTTGTGAGAAATCTCAATAAGGAAAATGTGACTTCTATCTTTGCTTTGGACAATTTGAATGAGTATACAATATTCTGTAGATTGAACTACCATAATATAATAAAAAGAAAAGACTGATCACTGACCTGAACATTTTTGAATATGTAGATAAAAGAATTCCTTTTCATCAGAAGGAACTCTCTTGACATACAAGCTCGAAAGAGTTCCCATTTAGGAAGTGAATAGTCATGGAAGGTTATAGAATTTCTATGACACCTGGACTTATCATATGCAACAGAGAGTTCATCATTCAGTTTTTTCCTGTATGGAGATTCCTTAAATTTTCTTGATAATGTATCAACTGACAGAAATTTATATGTTTCTTTAGTTCCATGCCAATACTGTGCTTGATCCTTTTTCGATGTAACCTGAAAACAGTGAACATAATTGATGAGCTTCTAATTGACAGAGAGAAATGTTTAACTACAATGGACTTGCCTCCTGGAGGAAGTCAGCCACCCCTTTCCTTTCAGGACAATTGAACCCACAGCTTTCGAAAAATTCTAATGCAGAGTTTCTTGGCCCATGGTAAAGAATTTTTCCCTCAGCCATCAGGATTATATCATCAAAGAGATCAAAAGTTTCTGGCGCTGGTTGAAGAAGTGCGACAAGTATAGTGGCATCTGTAATATGTGCCAGCTGCTGAAGGCAAGCAACAATCTGGTACGTAGTCGAGCTATCTAAGCCATTTGATATTTCATCCATAAACAATGCTTTTGTGGGGCCAACAATAAGCTCTCCTGTGTCACACAATTAGTTAGTTGATTTATACTTGTTTTCCAAATGATAGCAAGTACATCAGCAGACTTATTAGAAAACATATACAACTGACAACTTTGTTACGAAGCAGATCATACTTTAAATTTACCTGTTGTCAGTCTTTTCTTTTGACCACCCGATATACCTCTTCTCATGGCATCACCAACCAATGTGTCAGCACAAATATCTAGTCCAAGAATCTGAACACATACAAGAATGTGGCAATCATCAACTTCTATTCCGATCTCTACAAATAATTGTCAAATAGGGTCCTTCAATAAAGTTACCTTCAGAATATAATCCGTCTGAAGATTTGTCTTTTGTCCTTCAACAGAAATCGCCTACATGATTCAAATTTGATTTAGAAGGTAAAAACCATAACAGCATTGACTGCAGAGGAATGGTATAATCTTGTCCAATAAATACATCAATCAACTTATAGCTCAACAGAGATAAAACGGGAACAACTTGATGTTAAAATTACCTTCATGTAAGTATCTATATCTGGATCAGGAACAATTCCTGCTTCTTTTTCCCTTCTGCTTAGGTCAATCATAATATCTTCAAAAGGAAAGGCATTGCTTTAAAAACTAGTGCTGGAATGTATTCATCACTTACGGTTTATCTTCTATGCGCTCAATGACATACCTGCTCTGCTTCCGACTCCTTGAAAACGAGATGAATAGTCTACTGTTTCTCTAACAGTCATTTCTGGAATGTGTAGGTCATTTTGGCTTATATATGCAGAAGTTTTCTGTGGTACAAACTCCTCCAATTTATAACCATTGTAAGAAATCTCCCCAGAAACCTGTTAGACATGGCCAGAAGCAGACAGTCAGATTGATATCAACTCCAAATGTTATGAACTCTATCCATACATGAATTCGACATCATTCTTGTTCAAGTAAAGGTGTAAAGATTAGTGCAACTCTTCACTAGTTTCTCCTTGGAGGAGGAGTTGGTGTAGTCAAGCTTCTGTTCTATTGGTGAAACGGGAGAAAGATAGGAATTAAGTGTTCCCTAGCTGAGATCTTAAAGATATAAAGGAACTAAAAGTAACTAAGAAGAACCAGAAAATCACTAATAAAACAAATACGACAAATGAAGGCCTGGAAAAGTTCATTTCATTGAAATAGAGAACTATTAATTCACATTCCAGTATGTTGTAGATCAAAGTATTTGCTTTATATGAACTGAAGGATTTTATTTCTTTTAAGAAAGTATTCCCATATTTTTCTCTTGCTGACATTAAAGCAAAAAAAAGTTTTCTTTTTTGTCTGACATTAAAAGAGAAACAACTTGAAGAGACCTTAAGAGAGTTGTCCATATTTCCTGAAAGTGCTTTCAGTAGTGTTGTTTTTCCACATCCAGGAGGTCCAAGCAATAGAGTCATACTGTAAGAATAGCAAAGAGTTTGAGTAAATTCAAAATGACAGGTTCAAGAACTCACATTTAAAACAATGACTTCAAAATGAAGAGCTATCAGAACATGCTGGAGCAAAAACTGCTAAAAGGTAGACTGAGATTAGCCAGAAAAAGTAAGCCGCAGTCAAGCCTACGTCTCAAAATTATTACAAATGCAACACCAGTTCGGACACTTAATCACATAAACACCAAATATACCTCAAAAAACCCTCTTGCCAGTTTATGTTTATGATAATGTAATCACTAAATAATTTCTGCAGAATGCTAAGTCAACTAATTTCTGCAGAACAATACCATGCGAGCAAGTATATTATTCATCTTTCAGTTGCAATTATGGATCAAACTAGTTAAGAACATTACTCAACCAACCAAGCAACAGTATCTGGAGGTTTGAACTGCGTACACAATGCACATTATCAAGTTCCCAAGGTAAATACATGATTGAGAGGCCGAATGCTTTTTTGGTTCACTTAACCGTTTCTCTTACATACCGCCAAAATGACCATTACTGAATAGGGCTATATAAATATCAAGTGATAAATTAAACAAAGGATGACTAGTTAGCAACAACAACAATAATATACCCAGTACAGTCCCACAAGTGGGTCTGGGGAGGTTGGGGCATATACAGACCTTACCCCTACACAACATGGTTTGAAAGAAATGCAAGAGTAAAAAGTTACGATGAAAATATTGAAGAAAGAAAAGTACTGACAATAAAAATATTAGAGCTAGACAAAGTAAAAGACACAAAATAGTAAGAAACTATAGTAGTTCACAAGCTATGATGACTAGTTCACAAGCATGTTCACCAAATACTGAATTTAATACAATCATCACATATTCTTTTTTTGTTGTTCTTGTTCAGTCAACAAGTGCCGATTGATGAGACACTTATTGCACCAGATATGAGATTAGAATAACTGTCAGAGCAATAATAATGGCTAGAAAAAGCCTGTCTCCTGCAAGTCAAAAACTAGAAATCCAAGTGGTTAGCATATTTATTTATGAATACATTGGCATAGCTATTTAAATTGAGTATATGCCATGGAAAAGCTTTGATGACATACCGTCCGGGTTTTATTACACCGCTGGCATCATTAATGATTTTAATCTTGGCCATTTCTGACTGTAGGCCTGGAAGCCTGGCAAGGTTCTGTTGAACAAATTGAAACACTAGATTAAGAGAACTGTCGAAATCACAAGTAGCACAATAGAATAACCTAATGCTGGAGCTTGCACTTTCTGTATGCATTAAACATTTGAGTGCTGAAACCAGGATTACTTTAAAGATGCTCATTAAGTCTCTCTTACTTTTTCTAGCAGCATTGATTACAGTGCATCAGAAAAATAACTTATTGTTGTCACATATAGGTAAAAATCAACTAATGGAAAATACTATTAAAAGTAGACAACCCAAAGTATCGTACTGGACAGATAAGCACAAGAAAGATTCAAGCATTCCCAGTTCAAGTGGTTCAATTAATAACGCCTTCTCCTACATGAAGTCCTAATCAATGCCTCCTGATGATCAATTTTTAAATACAGCGCTGCTACTTTGATTTGAACTAGCACATATGTAAGAGATCAGATTGATGACAATAAAAACGAACTTCAATCAAATAGAAAAAAATTACCATTATTGTGCTTTTGAGAGAATTCCATAGAGTAGGGAGAGGCTTTCCATGAACTAGCTCACATTCTGCTTCAATGGTTAAATTTTTGTATCTCACTTCCACAGTAGGCAATTCTACACCAACTCTACAAGAGTCAACCGTAACCTAAGGTCATTGAATTAAGTCTTAACAGATAAAACTTTGATACAATGACCGCGAGATATGCGGATAATGATGATCATAACTTAGCATTGTCAATCACCAAAAAAAAGATGGCAATTTTAAATGCAAGAGCAATGACCTTCCATTAATGTCAATAATTTAACTTATACTGGCAAGTAAGTATCAGAAATCTTACTTGTCAATTCTCTTTCTGATTTTGTGCAACAATTGAAGGTTGTCATGTTCAATGTGTTTAATCATCTTTTCAATGAAAACATGCCTTTCTACAGGTCCAAGCTTGGTAACATCAGTTACCCTTTTCGTCTTAACATTGGCCTCATTGCCATTGACTTCCTCAAATACAGATGATCTCAGCCTGTCATACGTTGGCAGTCTCTCAATTGCTGCCCAAGCCAACATGTTCTCCTCATCCACAACGTCGTCCTTTTCGGAAGCACTCAAAGCTGAATTACTCCTCAAAATCGAAGTCTGGCGCCTGAATGATGATCTCAAGCTTCTTCCAATCTCTGAAAGATCCATTCTAATCGACTCTATATCGTCCGAACTAACAAGCTGAGCCATTTTTGGTGTAAATGTTTTCAGCTCAAAACCTGCATTTTATAGGGAGAAGAAAAAAAAGGGGTGCACCATGTATGTCTAACATAAAATATTCATTCCTTGCTTGATTGTCTAAATTTAAACCGTAATATAGATGAGGTAAGGAAATACATCATTCAACTTTTTATTATGAATTAAGGCATTCTTGTTTTGTTATAAAGATTACGTAAATGAAAGAGACATACAGAGAGAGTAAACAGATGTTGATAATAAATAAGGATTATTGAAGGAATAGAAAAAGAGTGCTGCACATTTCTCTAAAGGGCACATACAAAGTCAGTTGACTTTCCTTGGAGGATTAAAAGGATTTGATTATTCTAAAACTCTGAAAGTGCATAAATTCCACATATCAAAGACTTTAACTAGAAGATTCTTCCTTTATAGCTTGATCATGCCACTAATTAATTTATTAGTTGGCAAAAGAGACAAGAAAATAAACAAATTAAAAAAATCTTCATATTGTTTATGATATAGTATATATTATAATATTCTAACTATTCTTCATATCTTTGTAGTTGGAGGGAGGTGGGTCGGGGGAGGGTGATTTCTGTATGTGAACTCTTGAAAAGGCGTGAGACACCCCAGCTTAATAGAAGGTCCCCATGAACAATACTATAAATTTATAATATAAGAACACAGAAAAATTAAACCTTTTTTTTATTTTGATAACCTCCGCCTCAACTAATTCTATTGGATACCCACCGCAACATTTACTAGGTAAGTATTATGTCCATTAAAATTAGATGAGGAAAAAAATCACCTAGTGTTTTATTTGAACGTGAGATCACACAATGTTCAACTCACTTCATCGACCACTAGGTTACACCCTTTCATGCAGAATTAAACCTTATAAATATCAATTGAAATAACATTATCCGTGAAAAAATAATCAACTAATCGAGCAATCAAGAGTGTAGCATGTTGGTCAATGAAGTGGGTTGAGAATTTTATAGTCTCAAATTCAATTTCTGAAAAAAACAGAAAGCTTGATAGACAGAGTTAACTTTATTATCTCGAATCATTCCAATACTGAGTAAATAAAAGAGAAACGATAAAGAACAAAGAAAGATAAAGAAAAACGATGGAAGAAAATAGGAAGAACAAAAAGCACTTAGCTTAAGAGTCTTTGAACAGTCTGGTAACGTTTCGCACACAATTCTTGATTTAACTTTAAAATGTTAACAGCTGTTTCGCCAAGCTTCTTTTGGGACCAAAATGTTTATATTTTTCTTAAAAAAATGTTTGTTTTTTAAAAGAGAACTTTTGCATATAGCCACTCAAAAATAGTATACTTACATTTCATAGCTATAATTTGTTAATTACGATTCGTAGCTACATGTTATAGGGAGGAGAGAGGAGAACGAGATTGGAGAGGGAGGAGAGAGGTGAGCGAGAGAGGGAAGAGAGACGAATTGTATATGTATATTTGTCGAATTGTATATGTATATATGTCAAATAATTGTATATATGTAACTAATATACATATGTATTTGTATATTTGGCAAGAGAAATTGGGAGAGGGAGGAGAGAGGCGAGCGAGAGAGGGCAGAGAGGCGAACTGTTATGTATATCTCTCAGATAATTGTATATGTATAACTGATATACATATGCATTTGTATATCTGGCGAGAGAGATTGGGAGGGAGGAGAGAGGCGTGCGAGATTGAGAGAGGAGAGAGGAGAGCGAGAAAGGTCAAAAAGTGGAGAGAGACTAATTGTATTTGTATATAAGTCATATAATTGTATTTGTATATAAGTCATATAATTGTATATATATATGTGTATAATATGTATTTGTATATGTATAAAAGAGGACAAGTGACGTAATTAAAACTAAAATTAAGCTACGAGCCGTAATTAATTCAAACTATAGCTATATTAGCTAATTAACTAGTATATGTTTGCTTTTCCGCATAATTTTTCCTAAAAAATGAGGGAGAAAATAATTGTTTCGGGAAGCTAATTTCCATAACTAAAAATAAATAAAATCTTTAAAAGTATTTTTTTTTTTTAAAAGAAAAAAAAAACTTGTAGGAACGTACCGAAATATTTTATAAAAGATTGGACTAAACAATAATTATTGTTCAAAGGTTCTTTTTAAATAAATTAGGCAAATACTTCTCTCCAAAAGTAAAAAATACTTTTTTAACAAAATATTTTTCATAATAAATTAATTTTAATAATTTGGTCTATCAGACCGTAAAATTGGTTATCTCTTACTTTGAGTAAGGTTTACCTCATTTTCCCAAATCAAATTTACGGAATACACAAAAATAACGTTTATTATCACAATTTAAGATTTGAAAGAAAGTCTATTTGATACCTACCGTTAATATTTTTTAAAAGAAAATATCAGGTTGAGACCAGATTAAGCTAAAATATTGTATCTATTCAATTTTTTTAAATTAAATATAGAAAAATATTTAATTAATAACTGATAACTAATTAAAATAAGCTACTGAGTTTGGTGACAAATTCATAATTAATAAATTTTAAATTTTTAGTCCGACTTTATTTTTTAACCATTTCGTATGTTTCTAAATTCAAGTGGACACAGTAGTGTTAGAAGTATAGTTTGGAAATCAATTAATGAGTTTTATTTTCTCACCACAAAAGAAAAGTACTATTCCAATAAACTAGAAGAACTTACGATGTTAATAATATTTATACAATCAAGTTATTTATAAGATAATTATAATAAAAAATCTATTAGAAAAATTTAATAAAAATGTGAAATTATGACTTACTAAAAACAAATAAATATATGTTAAACTATGGTGGCAGTGTGAAAAATATAAGTATAAATTTGTAATATGCTCATTTATTTTCCATAGTATAAATATCATGCTTGTCTATTCACAGTAGAATAAAATACTCACCATCTAAGACGATTGGAAAGGCATATTTGAAAAAAAACTTATATTTTTTTATTGTAAAAATATATGATATCTTATAAGGTTGAATCTTTGGAGAAATGTATCAAATAATTTAAAAGTTTACGAAATCCATGTCTTCAATTTTTGCACCAACAATATCTATGTTGGAGGATTGTTAAGTGTAGTTTATATTTGAGATATGGCTTGGGATATATTAAATATGAACGAGTTTATATATATGTGTGCGAGGATTCAAAGTCTTGATTTGTTAATCAATAAAGGTTTCTTGAGTGATAAATTCCATAATCTTATCTGACAATAATTTAACATAAGAAATCTTAGGTTTTGGTGCCTTATATGACCTTGTTTAGTTGTTTTCATGATGGTATTTAGTATTTTGTGGATTTTATAACAAAATATAAAAAATAATTCGAAAGGAGTTAGTTGCTGTTAGTGAAAAACTTACAAGATAACAAAAATACAAGATTACAATTGAAATAAAAATGAAGAAATAAATCTCTTCAGGCTGAGGCGCGGATATCTCGCTCTCTTTAAGGAGATTCAAGCCCACTGCAGCAAATGTTTTCACCGGTCCAGCAGTAGTCCTTCTTGACTTGTCCCCTCCAGGATACAACAACCTAATCACAATATATAACTCAACAACTCTGGACAAGAGTTGAGTCCAAAGCTCCACAAAAAAGAACACCTCCCTTCAACTAATAAGAACTCTCTTTTTGACAAACTTTTTCCTCTCTATCTTTTTCTTATGTGTTGTAT
>JAJOOS010013081.1:0-26739 GCA_029582725.1 Solanum chiquidenum
GATGAAGAAAAGAAGAAAGCTCAAGAAAAGGCTTATATCCTTGACGAGGGCATTTCGAGCTTGAGCTTCCCGATATCTCATCTTGCATTGTGTAAAACAGACACTGAAGACAAAAGCTGCAAATCATGGGAGACGGTGGAGGAGTGCTCTCTTCAGCCCTAACTAGCATGCTAAAAGCTAATAACTTGTTGGTCATGGCTCATGAGCCAAATCTCATCTTGTTTACATTTTTACCTTACACACCTTGAACTGCAGCTGCAAGTTTGAACTTTGCAAGACTTGTACTATTACTCTTTTTATGTGCCATAAATAAGAACCTTTAGTACTATTGGCCTTTCCTTTATATGCGTTTAACTAGAACAGGCAAAACAGAGGGGCAACAACATAACAAACACAATGTAATCTCAGAGGCGGGGTCTGAGAAGAATAGAGTATACACAGACTTTACCCTATCTCATGGATTGTTTCCGAAAGCCCTCCAGCTACTCATATCAAAGAACATACAAAAGAAAACGAGACGTAACAAATATTAGAGGAAGCATTACACAACATTCAACAAAATAATGTGATTATCAAAATACAAAAAATAATAACGCAATAACCAAAACACAAGAAACAATCAGTAATAATTGCAAGACAAAGAAACTATGCGAGTACTAAAGGAGAAACAGGTATGGGGCACTAAACTACCGTCTATCACCAAGCCTATAATGCAAGAAAGCGAGACAATGCTTAACTACCTATACTAGTCGTCTACTCTACTCCGCGACATACGTATTCAAAGAACATTTAAGATTCTTCAACACTTAACATCTGATTTTTTTATTCAAGGAATATTTTTGAAGTCTCAAACAATTCCCACTTGCTAGTGGTACATTGAACAGCGGGAATAAGTTAAAAATTAAAATACACGAAGTTTTAGAAAATCGAAATCTAATAGTTTCTTGGATTATTATTTTTTGGTCAATTTTGATGAAGAAACACTTTTAGCATAAACATTCTTGAATCTTGTTACAAATTACTCTTTGTATTAGTGAAAGAAATATGTAACATAGACTTGTAATTTATAAGATTAAGACTTGAAAAAAATATTTTTCATGAAAAAACAAAATAATTATGTTTTCCTTGAAGACTTATTTTTAGGTAGATAAGTAATGAACGTCGATTCCAGGGTAATTAAGTCAACAATAGATATATAAATAAACTATAAAGAAAAGAATAGTTCTTCAAGTTCAATTTGTACAACTGCAAATATTCATGTTAATAATTTAAATGCATGTGAATTATTAAGATGGCTTTTAAACTTAGTTACGACTTTATGATATATATTTTTTACGACTTTATGATATGGATGAATATTAGCTAGCCATTGATTTTTTCTTCAATGCCAACTTGATATTTATTCAACGCCCAGCTAGAAAACAAGACGGTATGTACCTTCAATAAGCTTTTTGTTGAAATATTCAAAATTATGTTAGTGATATACGAATACACCAAGGCTATCGTACAATAATTATAAAAAAAAATATACTCCTAGTGCCATAGTATATGATAAGGATAAAATAAAAATTACAAAACTACCTGAAATATAAAAGAGATGTGCACTAACTATTAAGCATCGTCAATCATCCAAATCTACTATATATAATTTGTTCGTAAGAAAATATAAATTATGAAATGAGAATCGATATCAATAACATCTCCCATACTATAAATGATGAAGTTTTATTTCGACATCATCTTATTTTTTACTAATATTCATTTCTATTTATGTGACATGAAGATCAATAGATAAAATACATATGATATTTGTTTGAAGGGACAATCTTTTTTATTTAAATTGCAAATGATTATATTAATTTTCACTTAGTCCAAATTTCAAAATTGGTGGTTAGAATTTGCAAGGGCAGTAGAGCGCGTGGGGTATGGAACAAATCATATATTATGTCACACTCATTAATTTGGCTGCCAATGAGTTGTAAAATAAAGTTGCACTTTGTTATTGTATGTTGTGCCAACTCAAACATCAAAATAACGTGTCTATATGGTCTGACGTTGGAATTGTAACAGTAATTGGTGTTAAAAAAGAACCCAAAAAAACTCGCACATCGATATTTAATAAAATGAGTAATCTCTATATAGGTTTTGAAACTTTTTTTCTTTTTGAGTTAAATTTTAAAATATAAGTTAAGTTCAAAATCTAGTTTTACATAGTATCAAAACGTAAGTGTCAAAGTTATTTATGGTTCCAACGATCTCTTATGAATAAGATCCTAATTTGTGAAAGTGAGGAAATTATTGAAGGACTAAATTATCTAATAAAAAGACCTTGTGAAGTGCACGAAATAAAAAGTGCTGAGAAAATATAAAGACAACTCTTTTATATCATTGCCGAAAGTATTTCAAAGTAAATACGTATGACGTAAGATAAAGTGAACAAAAAGAAAATGCACCTTTGACGCGGATTCTCGTGCCATTCATCTAAAAATAAAATAAAATAAATTAGGTTAATTTTATAGTTGAAGTCCACAAGTTTTATTTAGGTTAATTTTTAAGTAACTCGTATAGGTTAATTTTATAGTCTTTCTATTTCAATTTATATGACATATTTTTTTAAGTCAGCTTCAGAAAGAATGACATGTATTCTTATTTGGCAAATATTTCATATCAACATTTTACCTATATTGGATTCTACTTATTTGGCAAAAAATTCATAAATGTGAACTCTTCTATTAAAAAAATTATTTATTTTAAAAATAGCTTTGAAAGTTGTAACAGTGCAAAGTTTTCTCATATTTTTAAAAATTTCGCTCTCAATCAAACGGCATCACATAAACTATCCAAGTGAATTGTTATGGGGAGGGGAGTTATTAATGTAACTCTTGGAATTAATACGTAAATTTATATTAAAATGTTTAATACGTAAACAATGGACTTATATGTTCTTAATTTAACATAAGATTGAATTTGATATTGAATTATTGATCAACGATAATGATTCTGATCATATCATATTGGGCAAAATCTTCTATGTATTACCACAATCTAAAAACTATGAAAAATAAAAGAGCGTAAAAAAATTTAAAATTTTATTCTCCTATATTTCAAGTCATAAAGTGTAGATATACTTAAATATTTACTCTAGTTATGAATTTTTAAAACATTCTAATTGGATAGACTCTTATTTCCAACTAGCACTAGAATAACTAAAAGCAAATTAATTACTAAAGCAATACAAATCCATAACATAAGGCATGTATACCTTGACTTAGTATTCAAGTAAATCCATAAAACAATTTATGAGTTGACTTGAAATTCAAGTATTAACCCATTAAATTTGTGGGTTAATTTAACTTAAGATCATGTTGAGTTGAGGTCAAAGCATTCATTTATTTTGTTTTGAAAGCAACCAAAGAAATGGTCAATTCAATTATCACATTTTTTCAATATTATCGCAATTTAGTTCAAGGCAATAAAACTTTCAAGTTTAAATAATTAAGAACGCAAGTTGATTAATTACTTAATTATAAAATGTAAAGAGCCATATAATACATACTACATATAACTTCATTCCATGTTTTAATCAAGTTTCAATCATGTAACGGTAGAATAAAATAAGAAAAGGTAAAAGATGACACCGTTTTTGAATATCTTTTTAAAGAAAATAAAACATAAATTATTAAGTGTTAAAAAAATATAAATATTATTGCTATTCCTTTTTTGTCGTAAAATAGTTAAAATGCACAAAAAACTTATTTTTTCAACCTTAATCATGACAAAAATATGAATTAATAATTTAATATTTTATGTATAAATTATATATATTTTTATTTTACTCATATCGCGATATCTGCAACTTATAAATTAATCCTTAGCCACCAAATTGGAAAATATAAGTTCTCCGATCCATACGCTTGAACTAGGGGTGTGCATTTGGTTTTTTGGTTTGATTTTACACTATTCGATTTGAATTTTTGGTTTTTGGTTTTGTAAAAGTGTAACCCAATCGGATTCAAAATAAATTTGGTTTGGTTTGGTTTTCCTCTATTCGGTTCGGCTTTTTTCGGTTTGGTTATTCGGTTATGTCAATAATTAATAACATATATAACCAAAGTAATAATATTTAATCCCTTAAATATACTTTCTAATATAAATCATAAATAAAACTTAAAAACAATACTTATAAGTATACCTATTATAGATGTAGTTCAAAAATAAAATATAAACATAATCATCATGGCAATAACCAAAAAGGGACAAAAGTGATTAACTCCAACTTAATTCTAAGCCTAAACATTATATATATATATATTTGATTTTTTTCGATTTTCGGTTTTATTTTTTAAAATCCGAAACCAAACCAAAAAACCAAACAAAGTAATTTATTAATCCAAAACCAATCCGGAAAACCAAAAAACCAATCCAAATAAAATTTCGATTTGATTTGATTTGGTTATTTGGTATAATCCAAATAGTGAACACCCCTAGCTTGAACACCCCTTAAGAATAAACAAATGTCGAAACCCCCCCAATATTTAGATGAAATTACAAACTGGCCCCGTTCGTTACAGTTGGTTTAACTTCCCTTCCGACCAACTTGCGCGTCGTTTCGCGTAAAATCAGATTCTTCACCACTCGCATCCATTAACGCGTGACTACCACGTGCCTTCTTCATTATTTCCAATTGTCAACGTCTACCAATCCCCACTTTTTTCCCTATTTTTCTCACTTTGCTAAAACCCTTTGAAACTCTCAAAAACATCAAATTCTTATCCTTTAAATAGCCCCTTTTGAAAGCGAAGCCTCATTTTTTTTTTGAAGTAGTTATCTTTGAACTGTCTTGTTCAACTGTTAAAATTTCAAAAGAAGAAGAAGAAGAAGAAAAAAAATCTATTCTTTTTCAAGTTTATTCATCTCTGACCCCGAATTTGGTTGAAATAATAAGTTTCAAGAATACCCTTTTGCCATCTTTGGATTCTTGAAAAGCTTTAGTGTGAAGCATTAAGTTTTGCTGACACCCTTTTTACAGATTTTTGATTCTTGAAAAGCTTTAATCTTTTTTGCTTGTTTTGTGCTTCTGAAGCTGTAATGTTCTTTATTACTGCTTTTTAAGTCAAATTTATGTTTCAGTAGATTTTTTAGGCAGAGGAACTGCAGATCTTAAAAGGGGTTCAAGTAAATTAGTTGTTGGAATCTTGATCTTGAAATGGAACCAGTAAGATTCTTGTTGGGTAAGCAATCGTCCCTTGCACCAGAAAAGGTAATTGCGGCAGTGGAAATTGAGAGTGAAGATGGGGAGGAAGGGGATGTTATAGATATTGATCCAAGGATCAGGCTGATGTATTCAGCTAATGAGGGTGATATAGAGGGGATTAAGGAGCTTTTGGATTTGGGCACTGATGTGAACTTTCGAGACGATGATGAGAGGACTGCCCTACATGTTGCTGCTTGCCAAGGTTACAGTGATGTTGTGCAACTGTTGGTTGATAATGGGGCTGAAATTGATTCCGAGGATCGCTGGGGAAGCACGGTATATCTCATGAAACTAGTTTTATTATCATATGATTTTTGTGTATACCTAATGATTGGTAATTTGGCATATAGTTAGATAATGCTTGATTGTGATTATGATTTGATATTGTTAACATCTTCACTTTTGGGTAGTTAGCTGGTATTGGAGAAAAAGGTATAGACCCTTGCATTCTGTTTTTATTTATATGTGGTAATCAAATCAGAACTTGATTCAGTTGGGTTGATGAATTCATTTATTAAAAAGTGTACTAAGAGGATTCTGTGGGACAAAATTCTATATGGCATTATATGAATGGTTATAAATATGATATTTTTGCTGTAGGGATTTTGTTTTATGAATAGCATTTGCCTCATCCTGCCTTAATGGTAGTTTGCTTGGTTAAATGTGTCATGCTAAGGTGAAAAATATGTAATAGAGCCTTCATGGATGTTTGTACACTTATACATCATGTAAATATTGTCAAATGAGAACTTTATCAGCTGTAAGATATTTCAAGGGTCCTAAAGCTTAGAGGATAAAGCAATTGTATGACAAGCTATTATAGTCTCTTCGTCTATATGATACATGTGAAGCGTCATAAAGTTATTTTTTTAGGCTTTTGGTCTCCGAAACCACCACAAGGTTTGGCATATGAAGAGTTGACAGCCTGTTTGCTTCTTTAAAAAGATGTTTCCTTTCACGCATATAGGCAGTGAAACTAAAGAGTTTAGTTTATATGCATGTTATGTTTGTAATTAGTGAAGTTCAAATTGATTGGTTGGCAGCTGGTATCCAATGTTTATTTGACAACTTCTGGTCTTCTACTTCATTAATATATAAATTACTATTATTTGCAGAATGAGTCAAATATTAAAAGATGCCTTGAAAATAAAATCTACTACTTGTCAAGAAGAAATCTGTAGTATAAATTGTGATGTTTGTTTTCTAATGATTTCAGCAAAAAATAGAATTATGTTTGGGGCTTGAGCTGGTTTGGAAAACCTGAGCTTCTAGTATTTTTTTCTCTTAGTCTGAATTTCTCTCACCGACATTGTGTGAACTTCCAAATTTCCTTGAGCTACTTCAGTTTCTTAGTCTACGAGTCCATTGTTCTTCTTCTAGTATCAAGATCGTATTACTTGTAAGCAGAAAATCTATCAGGTCATAATATCTCTGTAATTTCAAGGAGACCTGAGCATTGCAGCTCCCAGTTGTTTTACTTCCAACCCCTCTTTGCATTGAGGGAAGAGTAAGACAATAGCATTGTCATGAATTACCAGTCATTATTGACACAATTTTGCCATCTTAAACTATAAAGTATCCTGCTTTTCCTATTGATCAACATGTTCTGAGCAATCTTATCTTTGTTGAAAACAGCCTCTTGGAGATGCAATACATTATAAAAATCATCATGTGATCAAGCTATTGGAGGAACATGGTGCAAAGCCTCCTGTAAGTTTTACGTTCCGTTCTATTTACTCATCAAGTGATTAAAAAACTGTAAGAAAGAAAACTCGTGTTTCCGTTGTACAAAAAGATTGCTTGGCTTTATTGCTGTCTAAATTTTGTTTTGGAAAAATAAAATTCTCATCCAGATGGCTCCCATGCATGTCAACAATTCACGTGAAGTTCCAGAATATGAGATTGATGCTAAAGAACTTGATTTCACGAACAGCATTGAATTGGCCAAGGTAATTTCATATATAAAATGTGAACATTTTACATAAACTTGATTGGTAATTAGCTATTTTCACTGGGCTAGGTATGCTGTTTTTCCTTTCAAAGTACTTCCTTTTAACCTATTTTCTTGGGAGGTTATAGTGAAAAGTTAACACAACTAAATTGAGTGGGATACTCGGTTGGTAAGGATAAGTTGATCTTCTTTGGTGTTTCTGTCATAAGAAGTCCTTATATTAGGGTGGTATGTTCGGAAAGCTGGGAAATATTCACCTGATCCTTTTCCCATTCCTCTAGTATATTGCTCCATTCTACAAACTTTTGCTTCTGTATCTTTCTGATGATTCCTGAAATGTTATAGGGAACCTTTCATATTGCCTCATGGCGAGGAATACAAGTTGCTGTGAAAAAGTTCGGAGATGATGAAATTGCTGATGAGGATAAAGTGTGAGTATAAGATACCAATACTGCTTCTGTGGAACTTCTAGCGAGAACAGAAAATCCATAGGAGCTTCTTCTTCACATTGTTTAGCTCTCCTCATATCTCACTTATTTATTACATAATTCGGATATTTGCAGGACGGCATTTAGAGACGAGCTTGCACTGCTCCAGAAGATTAGACATCCAAATGTCATCCAATTTCTTGGTGCTGTAACACAAAGTAGCCCGATGATGATAGTGACGGAATACTTACCAAAGGTAGTCCCAAATTTACTCTCTTGTTTTTTCTTTATCTAAAATTGTTGTGGTGTGTATGGTTATGTTTCACAACATTTCACTAGACTGTGAGCGTTTTAGTTATTCTACACATTTGTCTAAGTTGATTCCTTTCTCTATTTTGTTCTTTTCTAGCAAAAGCAACACCCCTGATACTAAATTTCTTTTTCATGGCTATATATTTCCAGGGTGATCTCCATGCATATTTAAAGAATGAAGAACCTCTTAGACCAACAAAAGCTATCAGATTTGCAATAGATATCGCAAGGTTCACAAGCCACTCTACACTATTAGCTAATGTTATAAACTCACTACGTAATAACAAGACCATCGCTTGTATAAATGTCTGGAACCTGGGGAACTTTGTGGAGTAACATTTAAATCCACACAACTTGCATATCTCTTGGTTTTAAATTCTAAAAATTAGCATCTGTGGGAGGCAGAGCAAATAATCACTCAGCTGTTGATTATACTTCTGAAAATATTTATTGCTTAATTCATCTAGTAGTTTGTTATGATTTATGAATCTTTTAGTCTACATCTATTGTGTTTCTTAAAGATCCCATCTGGTGTTTGCATATCCACTGGTGCTATTAATAGAAATAAGAAAAGAAAATAGAAGATCATACTTGTTAATGGACATGCCACTTTTCCTCAATCGCGAGGTTAGAAGATCATACTTGTTAATGGACATGCCACTTTTTCCTCAATCGTGAGGTTATCTGCTGACCTAGCATTCTAGGAATATCAAATAGGATGTATCGAGTAAACAAAAAGGAAACAAACATATTGAGAAGATGCAACACTGGTTGCTTTTTCCATCAGTCAATATTGGAAGTTAATAAACATCATTTTGATATTGCTCTCTACTTCCACTTTGTTCGACTTCCCAGCTAAAAATTATGCCCTGTGCCTGTAGTATCCTGTATTATTTCAAATATAATGCGATATCTTTATACCCATTTCAAGTCTTCCTACTATTTAATATTATCATAAATCATTGGAATCATTCTCTTTAACTCTGAGATAGTCAACACAGCTCAAAGAAATCGGATTGGAGCATCAAGGATCTCTTCAAAAGTTATTTTCCAATTCTATTAAAATTTAGATTTCCAAATTTCACTTGAATTTCCACAGCTGCTTGGCATGTGAAACATTTGATTATATTTATTTTCTTTGAATCAGCTCGTGCTTGTTATTTAGTAAAATAATCTATCAAACATACTGTTCACATTCATATGGAGTTGAAGCCTTATATGACTCATGTTAGCCTGAACCATAATGTGCATAAGTAGAATTTTAACCACTTTTGTGTTTTATATTGTTGCAGAGGACTGAACTATCTACATGAAATTAAACCTGAAGCAATTATTCATCGTGACCTAGAGCCTTCGTAAGTTTTCTTTTGTTAGGTTTCCTTTGATTCCATTTGTGTATGCAAATTCCCATCCAAGGTTTTGTTAACAAGCCTCAATCTTTGAAGTTCCCCTCTTTCAAAATTGAGTTTCTTCATCTTAATGTTTTAATATTTTTACGTGACATAACAGAAATATTTTGAGGGATGATACGGGACACCTGAAAGTTGCTGATTTTGGAGTCAGCAAGCTATTGAAAGTTACCAACAGGGTCAAAGAAGATAAGCCTCTGACATGTGATAACACATCTTGTGAGTACTCCTTTCTTTTAGGTATCACAACATTTCTTTTCCAATGTAGAACCATGCTGACATTTGACACAGACTCGACAGTATTTGTGACACTGTTGTTGCTGCTTGTTTGGATGTAAAATTCCTGCCAGTCTAATTTTAAAAAAATTGTTCAGCATTGCATGGTGCCACAATTGCTTCTACTGATCCATTTCTGTTGATTAATATTTGGAAATCTCTTAACTTTTTTCCTTCTTGCCTTTTGTTTTGTTGGAAATAAATAGGCCGATATGTAGCTCCAGAGGTTTTCAAAAATGAGGAATACGATACCAAAGTTGATGTGTTTTCCTTTGCTTTGATTTTGCAAGAGGTAACATTTTCTTTGTCTGTTTGAATTTTTTGAACTTAAGAAATGACAGCTTTTTAGTTCATTCATTGTGGACCATATGTATAAAAATATTGATGTGCATTCATACTTTCTTGATTAATACTCCCATTCTGAATGGAGTTGCATTATTGAAATTAACATGTGGGGGAAGAGGTTGATAGTTGATGGTCACTATCGGGTCTCTTTTGTAATCAGAGAGTTACTGTAGGTTTTGCATGTACTTCTGATCATGAAGATCCTTTCTTTTCTCTGCGGTAGTCCAGGAAAGTGAAAATAAATCCTTGCACATCATTGAGATGCCATATATCTAGTCGTTTTTCTAACTTTGAACTTGATTTCCTTTTAATTTCTTCATAGCGATGAATGTGTATCCATCTCCTTGGTGGTTGTGGCACTACGGTGATTGATCTAGCTACATGACTTTGACCTTATATAATCCTTAATATAGTTTCTTTATAACATGCTTTTCATGCAATACAATGAAGAGAAAATTTGTTGGGATGCAATAACAAGCAATATCTTTACTTTTCCTTTATAAAACATTCTCTTTAATAGAACTATTGCTATCCTAAAGGAGAATTGTAATTTGATTGTCATTATGCAATTGGTTGTTATTTGTAGACTGTTTTACCTATCTGATGAGAAAACTGACAGCAGAACGGTTACCTTATGCAGTGAAGACTGCAACTTTTATTTTCTACCATCTAGACAAATCAGTACTGCAACACATGTTGATTATTCTATACTTGTGTTGATCTGCTCTAGCTAGAAACCAGCTAAAACTTCTAAATTGTGCTTTATGAACTTCCATAAGTCAAGGGTGTGCATATTTTCTATTTTTGTTTCCACAAATGGGTTGGGATTTTGATAATTATGGTGTCGTGTACTTTAGATGATTGAAGGCTGCCCCCCTTTTGAAGCAAAGAATGAAAATGAAGTACCTAAACACTATGCTGCTAAGGAGCGCCCTCCTTTTAAAGCTCCAGCAAAGTTTTATGCCCATGGACTGAGGGAGTAAGTTCTCTATCAATTTATTTGTGGAACTCCATAGTCTAATACTTGTGCAATGCATTGGAAACTCTCTGTTCTCATTGAAATTTAAGAAAATGATGACGATTAAGATATCAAGTAAAATTCGAGAACATTTGTTTATGACTGGTCTAAGTCTAAGTATTGTCTACATTTATCTAACTATTACAATTTACACGTGTGAAAAGAGTAAGAATAACAAGGAAAGTACACTTCGTGGGCATGCTTCTTTATTTAACCATAAATATGCTTACGGAAGAAAGAACAAGAAATTAAACAGAGATAGGTAGAGATGAAAAGTAAAATGGGAGAAAGAGATGGATATATGTGGGGTGTATACCAGCAGAGTTCTGCCCGAAGGACCAAGCTTGACTTCTTGGACAAGTTTGGTATATTGTCTTCCCTTTGTCGTCAGATGTTATAGTGGCATTACAATTATCCCACCAATACGGCATTAAAAGCCCCTTCTGGCTCATCCCTAGACACTCTTAAGATCTTTTCTCGAACCTGCTACCATTTTGAATCAATCTAGTTCTTATTCTAAGGGCCTCAAAGGCAGCTTTATAGAAAACGGAGCTTTCACCTATGAGATTGCCTTGTATTCCACTTGGTCGCATACCCAGACAGAAACTAAGCTCCCACTCACAGCCCATTTAACAAGCTATGACAAGTAACAACTGTAGAACAATTAGTTCTTTTAAGGACCATTAAGGAAAGTGTATGTTAAATGACACCTACCTATGTGCCCTGTGTTCTGACAAATAAGTTATAGACCTTCATTTGTTAAAATTTCTTTTTGAGTGCCCATGGCAGCATTTTATGTGATAATAAGAAATTTTTTGCAGCGAAGTTCCGTTTATCGAAGTTCTAGAGTTCAATAACCATCCTTTCCCTGTGTGCAACTTTATGGGGGATCTATAAATCATGATAGACATTCCCATGCAATTTATGAACAGAACAGTTTAGGTTCAAACTAAACAAAAGGAAGTCGATCCAGAAGTCAATTTGTAACTTCTTTGATTCTACTTATTCTAAGTTGACTAGGTTTATAATTGTGGTTCTATATTTGATACTTTTTGAGATATTCAATAATGAACTGGTTTACTGTGAATCAACATTTTTCCCCACAGTATAGGTTTTAACTTTTTATGGTTACCAAATCATCACTGCATTGTTGTTATTACTGCTGATTTAATCAGAGTTGATTTTGGTTTTACAGGCTGATTGAAGAGTGTTGGAATGAGAATCCGGCCATGCGTCCAACTTTCAAGAAAATAATCCCAAGGCTCGAGGCCATTTACAACAAATTTGGCCACAAAAGGCGTTGGAAGGTAAACCTTTCGGTCATTTAGCTCCTTTCCACCATCTCTATGCACTTATAAATAGTGTGTGGTGCATCTGTATTTTGAACTTCTCATATTGGAGATCAATGAGTTCAAACTATTTTCCAAGCCTAGTCAAGTAGAAATGTATTACCTAAATCACTTGAGCATCTGTGATTGCATAAGTAGTTCTTATACATCCCATTCACCTTTCCACGCTTCAACAAGTGCGTAGCAACTAGCGAATAATACATAATTGCATAAACTTGACAGAAAAAGAAAAAATAAACATGCTCATGTTCTGATTGATAAGAGTCTCTCTCTGGTTTTCTGCTGATTTTCATACCTAGTACTAGAGGACAAGCCAGTGTTTCCGAAAATGTTCTGTTTCTTTTTTCTTCTTTCCTTCATACTTGTCTCATTGACATAGTCAAAGGTGGTCTACAATTTTGTCCAAGGCTTAACGGTGCCTGAGTCTCATCGATGGCCTGTATTGTGTTTTAGGAGATATAGTTTTGTTGCTACTTCAATGCTCCTATATATATGATCATTCTGAGCTAAGCATAGATCTTTCATTTCATCTTGTATATGTTTCCCTATGCAGGTTAGACCATTGAAATGTTTCCAGAATTTCGAGGCCATGTGGAAGAAAGAAAACTCAAGTTCAAGTAGGAATGGATCATCGCGGTCAAACAGCAGTATCTAGCAAATTGTGGATATTGCCTTTGTTCAAGTGTGCATATGTTTCCTTCACAGATTTCTGCCAAAGATTTCAGTACTAGGAAGTTGTATCACTTTTTCTAGCTTTAAATCTCTAGATGTCCAAAACAAATGGTCATCCTTTTTTTTTCTTTGCCTCTTTCTATTGAGATCTATATTGTTTATGTACATTATAGTAGATAAAATATTCATGGTGCAAATGCTATGTTTTCTTCTCTCTTTGCTTTGTGGAAGCATCCAATTATCTGAGACAAAAAAGAGAAATAATAGGTGATTTTTTCCATCTACTTAAGCCTTGGAGACAGAGTTAATCGACATATGTTAGAGGGAGGTACTAGCTACTTGATGAAATAGTTGAGGTACATCTAACATGTGCTGGAGGAAGGTACTAACTAGTACGTACACTTGAGAGGCAGAAGGACCCTTTAATAGAAAATTACATTGTATATTTATATATAACAAATGGTAAATCCCTCTCATGAAAATCCTACCTCCGTCATTACAACCCTTCTCAAAGAAAGGGAAAAGAAAGACAATTCCCCTCAAAACTTTCCCAAAAATTTAGGTTAAGGCATCTCTCTTATTTCCCAAGGATTTAGGTTAAGGGTTCTCTGTTCCCAAAGATTTAGGTCAAGGCATCTTTCTGAAATCCAGCCTCTACACAGCCTATGGTGGGGACACTGAGCAAAGCCAGCACATAATAAATTGACTACAAAAAACCCTATTGAAAACACCATACATATTGTTAGCTAAATTAGTCAAGTTTTCATAATGTAGGACCACACCCCCATTACAAATGCTTTCCCAATATAGAAACACAACCAATATCTACATATTCTTGATATATGGTCTCAAAAATTCACTATAATCTTATTGTAATTTGTCAAGTATTTTATCTTAGCATTAAGCCCTTAAGTATAATTCCAATTGGTTTAAGGAGTTACTTAGGTTGTGTTCGATATTTTCTTCATATTTATTTTCTTGTGTTCGATATATGTAAACGGTAAACAAAAAATATTATCTTGATTCTTTTAAAATAATCTAGACAAAAATTATGAGAGACGGGGTGGAGCTAAGACGTTGGTGGTGAAGATGAGTTACGTTGAAGGGTGGGGAGAACACAATTGATATGGAATGTCACTTGTGGAACTTGTTCTCTTTACTCCAACAACTATGAAACTTGTTTTCCCTACTTCCACTGCGGATCTTTAAAAAAATGTTTAATAAGAATTTTGACCAATCAAACAGGAGAAAATTGAAATAAAAATATATCTCACCATATCAAGCACACCCTAATAATTAAGAAAATTTTGAATCTTTCAAATAAATACACACATTTATATATAGTGTAACTTTTAAGTAAGGCTTTGATAAAAATTAGCATTATAGTCATATTTCCCATTAACTAAGAAGCAAAATAGAAAAGTATTTCATGGTTTGGTTTGGAGTTACTTTCATAATAAGTATTTGATGTATTTAGTTCTTACTTTCGCAAGTAGCAAATTTATTTGTTACTCAATAAGGTACGTAGATTACAATATCCTAAAGTTTTGCTGGTTCAATCTGTTGAATGTGACTCTTCCAAAAAAGAATTTTGGGTCCAAATAGTAGAAGAGTGTTACATTATCCCACAATAGTTGAGAAAATAAGTTATTGGTTCCTTATATAGAAATGAGAAATACCGATCTCACGAATAACCTTTTAAGGATAAGTTAAGTTGCAAAGTGATATTAGAGTCGGACTTGTAGTGTCACACATTGGTTGAACGAATGAGCTATTGTAATTTTATATGATTTAAGCATCGTATAGTTATTTATTTATTTTCGCGATTAATTAGGCCCGAGGTTCATTTTTTAAACGCATTAATGGAGGAAAGGGACATAAATGAAGTTCACGGCCGAAAGTTGGTGCAAGTTATAAATCGATAGACTTGTGAAGCAATAATTGGATGAGAACTATACTTTTTTGCAAATAAATTGAACTGAAATTTCCCTAAAAAACTCATGTTATTTTGTGGTCCCATCCGTCATAATGAACAATATTGGCTGTTTGTATAAGAGTTTGGACAATAGAGCAACTGTCTTTTTACCTATAATAATAATTAATGACAAAGTTCAAGCAATCAATCTCATAATAATCCAGACCAAAAAAATTAAACATAATTAATTTTTCACATTTTCAACACATAAAGCAAAATAAAAAATGTATAAGCTTTCATTTGTTGGACATGTTCTCAAGTCTAAGGAAAATTTGGACGCGACAATAATTAAAAACATCATAAGCGTTAGTTGTATATAGGAGTCGGAATTTTTATTAAAACATAAATAAAGTACATGAACTTATTATATCATCAATAACTTTTTACCTAATTCTGAGTTTACAAAATGAATTACGTACTAGTATGAACTTAAAGTTATCTCGTGAAGCATATAATTTTCTTTTTCTTAATATAAGCACGTTTAAGATGAGTGATTTTGATATATGTGTAATTGAATATTTCCCTCTTAAATTAAACTCCCGTTTGGTCATACATTATTTGTCCATGAAATTTGGTCAATTTATGATGATACACACGGGTAACGGTATCACTACATGTACCATGAGTGACAGAGTGAGTAGTGATACTGTTATCCGTGTTTATCAACTCTCGAGCTTGAATAGGGCGAATTATGATCCGTCTAATCTATTTAAATTTGAATGATTTAATGATCTGCTTATTTATAAGCTTAGTACATTATGATCGATTTGTTCAAATTTAATTTATTTGAAATTTGAAATGATGAACTGTATATGTAGTCTAAATTGATTCATAAAATTGCTTTATCTAAATAAAATAACTTTTATAACTATAATAAAAAATGTTTTTTAAAAAAAAATTAATTTTATTTGTTAATTGAATAAATCACAATAAATAAAGAAATTGAAATTTGGTAAGAGAGTTGGGGTATGCTAATTTTGATTCAGACCAACTAACTTGTGAGTTGTGAGCGGTGATTTTAAAAAATTGCCTTTAAAGTAAGATATATTGCCTTTTTTACTCCGTTTATCTCATGAGCACAATTTCAAGTTTAACTAGTTTTCACAAGCAAACCTTCAAGGTAAAAAAAGTTACTTAAAAGTGTTGCTCACGAGGCAAATGAGGTTAAAAGTTCAATACTACTTATTTTTAAAATCACTAAATGTGATTTCCTAATTTTAAATGGAATTAATTAAATAGTAATTCATTTATTAATTTAACCTACGTTTGTCAAAATTTAGTTCAGACCATCCATTTATACCCCTAGTTAACACGTCTCCCACAAGAGAGTAACGTTTTTCTTATTGGGGGTAGGGAAAATAGGGAGGAAATTACAATGTTGAGAATCGAACCTTCACCAACACGGTGAGAGTTCAAGTAGCCAACCAACTAAGCTAGAAGCTACTCGTCAACGCCTCTTTACTAGATTTTAGAAGAATACACATCACTAACACTAGGAAATTAGATGACCTCCCATATAGTACCAATATGAATTTAGGCATAGAATGTAACAACCCTAATCAAGACTTTTTTAACTTTAGAAAGAAGGGAATAACTCCAATATAACAAAGAATACACTTTCCAAGAAACACAAATAATATTCTCAAAATTCACATGTATTCCACATGGAATTTGGCATATTACACACACTCCCAATAGAATTAAAGTTGTATTTCAATAACCATGGACTATGATATATATATAATATAATATGTAATTGGAGCACATTTTTTTTCTTTTTCCTATTGGCACTTGGAGAAAGAACAAGAACCAAATATGTTAATGTAGCATGTAGAATTTGAAAGTTACTTACAAATTAAAGTATGTGTCCCACTTGATTGCATGCATCAATGTGGTCCTCATCCTAAGATATGGTGAAGATTTGTTTGCATTTCCCTTTAGAAGTTTTGACATTTAAGGATTTTGTTTAACTACCACAACCCCCAACCCCCTCCTTTATTCTCTACTACTCTCTTCGTTTTAATTTGTTTTACCTATTAATTTGACTTAGACAAAAAAAAATTATGAAAATAAAAAAGGCTTTTACATCGTATGATCTTAAAGTAAGGATATGTCATAATCATGTCATTTAATCTTGTGGTTTTAACCATGTCACATGAAAAGTTGAAATCAAATAGTTGCTAAAAAGGGAGATGGCCATTCTTAAGAATTAGACAATTTTTTTAGTTTTGTGTGTGAACTTTTTGGTGATATAGTTTTTGGACACTTTTTTTCCATTAGTTTTATGGACCCTCCATGATGACCTTGGGGAACAATAAGTATAGATTCACCATGATCCACGCTATTTTTTTTTTTAGCATTTAGGAGTCACTCAACAGAAATTAGACGAGTTTTTTAGTTTTTAATGTGTGTTAGTTAATGAACTTTTTTTGAAGATATGATTTTTGTGCACTATTTTCCCCAACCATTCACAAGTTTAAACAGACTAAAAAGAAAAACAGGTCAAACAAATTGAAACGGAGAGAGTATAAGCCGATTTCATCTCTATAAAGTTTTAATTCCATCTCAAGGAAAAAATGCAGTAATATCCCTTGAAAGCACCAGGATATATGTACCAAGAAAAGAAAAAAAATCCATTCAAATTAATCAATTTTGATGAATTGAATATAGAAAAAAAAATGACATCACAAGGTTTATGTAAGTACCCTCTTTATTTACTTTTTTAAAATACTTTATGACCAAAATGTTTGTGTAAAAAAAGATGATACAACACATTCATACTTCTTTGACTATCAAATCCAACATTCATAAGATTTTTTAAGGACAAAAAAAAATGGATAACATCATGATTCATGAAAATGGCTCAAATAGTCTGAACTTCTTCTGTGAACTATTTGTAAGTGAAATGCCAAGCCCAACATGTTGTTTGTACGTGCGATAATTGCTAAGACATTTGTTTTTATTATTAAATTGAGCTCCTTTAATCATTAATGTACAAATATTACAATTTGAATTGGCTAGAACATTGTGTGTAAACGAGGCCTAACAGAAGAAATGAAAGTAAATGTTGTGGTACAAGATAGGACATAGATAATGGTAATGTGTGTTGGGTTAAATTTGGACAGATTATTAACTACACAAAAGTTACTTAGAGGGTGTTTGGATTGACTTAAAAGTTGGTCAAATCTATTTTTAAGTCAGATTTTGACTTTTGGATAAAAAAATATGGAAAATAACTTAAAATAAGTTAGGAAGTGTTTGGCAAGGTAAAAAATGATGTAAAATAAGTTTAAAATAACTTAAAATAAATCAAAACCAAAAATAGATCCCCCCCTACTTTTTTATTTTTTGACTTAAAAATTATTTAAGTTTAACTTTTTATTTTTAACTTAAAAATTATTTTTTTAAGTCAATCCAAACGAGCTCTTAGAGAGTTAAACTAGTGAGATAGGCAAAATAATGAGTCAAAGTCCAACCCTGCCAAATCTTACCATATTTTAATTTTCTAATTTTTTTAATTAACAAATAAAACTAATATCTTTTTTTGGAAAAGCATGACATATCAAACAAAAAAAAAAAAACTAAAATATACTTACAAGTTCTTAAAAATTTCAAAAATAGCAAAGATAATAGACATAATAAAGCTCTATAGTTATAGTTTTAATAATTGTGCTCTATAACTATAGTTTCGTTTGCAATGAAGGTTGCGGATGGTATATTTTCGCTTGTGAATATACAAACAGGGTAAGTATATACAAATTCCGTATTTATACATTTAGGAATTTTTCAGAACTTCGTTTGTATATTTCGCTTGCCAATATACAAACACAGTAATTCATTATGATTTTTTCATAAATCATATACAAATAGCTAGGGTAAGCATATACAAATTCTGGATTTTTACATTCAGAAATCGAATTATACAAATTTTGAATTTATACACTTGGAACCGGATTGTACAAATTCTAGATTTATACGATTAGAAAACCTAATAGCAAAATTTTACGAAACTATAGCCACGAATTAAAAATAATTAAAACTATAATTATATTACATAATATACTCTAGATGTTTATCATTCCAGATTATTTTCTCAATAAATAGGTGGATTATTAATCCGAACCATGACCAAGTTTGCAGCGGTGGCCATTGTTAGTTAGTGATCCTGTTTTCTAATGTTAGAGAACTCTAGAAATAATTGACAGAGGATTAATAAAAATTGGACACGTAATTGTATTTTTGAAATGTTTGGTGATAAATTGAAACTCAGAAATAAGAGAAAAGAAAGTATTACTAATATTTGTATCTAAATTCTGCAGCCATGATTGACTCTTTTCTTCTTTTAATTTTAACGTTTAGTCATATAATTCATTAATTATAAGTTATATTGTGCTTCAACAATTTAAAAATCCAATTTCTTTGGTGAATAAATCATAAATGAACCTACAATATATTTCACCTAATGAGACGATCAGTTATCTCAACTCTTTTTATTAATTATTTTTAGGGCAGTAAATATTCAAGTTGACTCCTTAACTTTTTTAATTCGACACTTAACCCCCTTTTGTTTCAACTTAATAAGAATCCAACACTAAATTATTCTCATCTTGGTCCACTAATTGTATTTGTTTTTTTTTACATCACTTATTTTATTTTAAAAAGTCTGAATCATTCAAATACAGTACAAAGTTCTAAAAAGATTCTAATGTTTTATTGATATACTATTTAATTTTTATTATTATTTTTTAAGAAAATCTCTATTTATTACTTATTTTATGTGACATTACTCATTCCTTGTTAGTATTTCTTTTTTAAAATAAAATGATATTGTTGGCGAGAAATTTTAAAGTGATGAAAAATAAATTGCAATTACAAATAAAATTTGATGAAATATAGATTTATTGATGATTTGTGAGTAATTATGTTCTTCACTTGATTTTCTCTTTGAACTTTTTCTATGCTTAGAGAACTGTTAGTAGCGTATTTCTCAAACGTAAGATGTTTGGGCCTTCTTGTTAGGTATTTGATCGCTAGGAATGTCGGGCGGTGGCTACACACAAAGATAGTATTTGATGGTTTGATCTCTTTATGAATATCTCATGAGTTTATGAGTTTTTAAGATTTTGATCTCTTTATGAATACCCAAGAGTTTATGAGATATTCAATATCCTTTTTCAGGGAGATATGTTAAACCTTTTTATATAGGCATGAAATAAAGGTTTAGCTGTTTAGGATAGAGTAACCTCCAAAAACTCTAACAAAGATTTGCCTTGTCTTGTACATTCTCACAATATTTTGATGTCTACAATTGCCCCTTCAAAGCTTGTCAAAGTGTAGACTTGATGAAACACAAAGACGAGACTTGAAGTACTCATAAAAATAGAGTTTCCATTTTTTGCTATTTTGTGGCTCCAGATGTGCAGATCTGATTTATGAGAGAAGAAATGAAAGACAAATTTGGTCTCATTGAGCATGTCAATTTATTTGCAACAAGTTTTAAAGTGATAGAAAATAAAACCGCAATCACAAATAAAATATGATGAAATCGAGATTTTATTCATAAATGCTTGTGACTACAGTTATGTTCCTTCCTTGTGATTTGAGGACTAGTAATTATGTAGTTCTCGAATGTAAGATAATTTTGGATCACTTTGTGATGCATTTGATTGATAGGAACGTCAAGCGACAACTTTAATAGTTCTTAAACAAAAGCAAATAATGCACATTTAGATATTGATAAAATACATAATTTTAATAATTCAATAATTAAATATAGAGACAACATCTTAATAATCAGATGCATACTAAGACATGTTATGTTGCTAAAAGCAAATGGGCCTTATATATATATATATAGCCCCCTCAAGACTTGGAGAAAAATGACAAGATTGTTGCACGTCCCTATCAGAAGCACTTGATCATGTTTATTATTATGTTTCATAGAAGCAAATTTTATAACCTCTTAAATTAATTGTGGATGGAAATAAAAAAATCAGTTTGTAAGCATTGAATTGTTTTTATTGAATGACTACCCCCACTCTGCCTTCCTTTATTTCTAAGTGGAAATTGTACACATGCTATTGCTACAACAAGTGGTGGACATGACGCATCAAAAAAGTTACGGCACTTTTGTAAATATCATTCATTTCCAACCATATTCATATCCTCTCTGTGGCATGTAGTTAATTATTATATCTAGGGTTCCACCAATGTATTTATTCACTTTATAATCAATTAAGCACAAAAACACTAATGGAATAGACAATTTTTCAAATATAGTACACTTCATTCCTATAGTCTTTTCCCCTTTCAATATCACCCATTAGTTAACGACAATAACTTAATTGCTGCTAAATATATATTTTGAGCGATTGTAAATGTCCCTAAAGCTTATAGTGACATTAGATCAAATGACAATG
The DNA here is from genome assembly GCA_029582725.1 of Solanum chiquidenum. Taxonomy (NCBI): domain Eukaryota; kingdom Viridiplantae; phylum Streptophyta; class Magnoliopsida; order Solanales; family Solanaceae; genus Solanum; species Solanum chiquidenum. The sequence continues at coordinate 21,409 of JAJOOS010013081.1, forward strand.
AACTATTGCTGGTAAAAGCTTTAGCATTCTTTGTTAATGATTATATTTATTGCAGTTAAAATGTGTTTTTGGTATAGTGTATGTATGCATATGTATATCTTTGGAAGTTGTAAACTCATGTATTTTCTTTGCCAAACAATGTATTGTCATTGCAATGTTAGACATGTCTCATGATTGGCATAGAAGAGAGAAGAATGAAAAAAGCATTAATAAGAGCAAAAGAACAAGAACTTAGGCCAATGTCTAGAGCAAAAGGACTAAGCTTATATTTTAATGTTGAATCATATATCCTAAGGGTGTAAGGTCAAAGGCTAAGTAGTGGCAAAATGAAATTGGAGGAAAAAATCATGATCAGCCCAAAAATAAAAAGAAGTAAAATAGACAAGAAAATGGAAAGGTAGAAAAAGATGAAAGTAAATTTGTTTTATTTGTCATTGAGCACATAAGAGGCCATATAGACAAATTTATTGGCCTTGTTACCAAAGAAACAAGTAACTTTTTGACATGATGGTATAACTTGATATAAGTGGTTGTTTCATAGAAGAGTTTCAATGGAAAAGAAACTGGAGCACTGGATGTCACATGGCAGTCACCTTCTCTTTTGTCATAGCTAGTTTCACTGATCTAGTCATTTTCTTTTCTTTATCCCCTCTCAATGATCTAGTTACAGTCTGAGTTTATATGGGAGAGAAAAGAAAATAAAATGATCACAAAGTAATATGTACATTTAGGGGTAGGAAAGTCATCATGTAGAAGAAAAGTAGTGATATTGGTGGGGGAGAGGGGGTAGAGACGGATATAACGTTTGAGCTACAAATTCAGTCAGACTCAATATTCTTAACACGAAACATAAATATAAATGTGAATTATCTAACTTTGAAAAATATTAGATTTTGAACTCATTTTTTTAAAGGTATTACGAATTTAGTCTTAATAAACTTATCAACTTCAAATTTTGGGAGGAGGGGTGGGGGGTTGTTATGAGATGGAGAGGTGCAGTTCACATATAGAAATCAAGAATTAAGTGATTTGGAAAGCATTTTAACCTCTTTTTGGTCCAAATCTTGCTTATTGAGGTTCCTTAAAAGGTCTAATCCAAAATTTGGGAAGCATTTAAGCTTGAGTGTAACCTATTCCAATGTTCTCTTCACCCATCAAACATCATTGTCACTTTCAAGGGTCATTTTCTACTCTGTCCACTTCCTCCCCCCACCCACCCCTCCCCCCTTCCCCCCACCCCTCCCCTCACTCCTCACCCAAAATTCCCTTATGAATAAAAAAACAAATGTTTACAAACTAATGACCTAAATTAGAAACTTAAACAAGAGATGAAGAAAAATGAATGGCCAAGAAATGAGTGATCATCTCTCATTAGATAATTCCCTATTTAATCATCCTTCTATATAGTGCTTGTTCAACACAAGATAACAAATAGAAAAAAAAAAGTAATAAAATTTTGAGTGTCTAATATAAAATTAGCATAGGAATAAACAGACAATGAAAAATCTTAGTTAGATAAGTAGTAGTAGTAACATAACATACTTAATAAATAAAAGTAAACACTCTTTTACTTTATAAATACCTATCCCTTAGTCCAAAGTCTCTTCCATTTTCTGCATCTACAAAATTCTCTTCATATTATATAGTAATTTGCAACCAAAAACTTAAATCTTCTCTTTCCTTTCCTTACAAGGTTAGTCATCAACTCAAAATATTCAAATCTATCAATTTTACAACCATTTCTTGAATTAATATAACTAAATATCATATGGGGTTAGGGATTTTAATCCAAATTCTTTATCTTTTTGTCTATGTAGAACAAAAAGTTCAAATCTTGATCAAGATTGTGTTTTTTGTGACAATTTTTTTTTTTTTTTTTTTTGTGATGTAGGTGAAGGAATGGACTTCCAAAGTGATCTAACAAGAGAGATCTCACCACAAAGGAAACTAGGAAGGGGGAAAATTGAGATCAAACGGATCGAAAACACGACGAATCGACAAGTGACATTCTGCAAGAGGCGCAATGGTTTGCTAAAAAAGGCTTATGAATTGTCTGTTCTCTGTGATGCTGAGGTTGCTTTGGTTGTCTTCTCAAGCAGAGGCAGACTCTATGAGTATGCCAACAACAGGTAATTAAATTTCATAAAGTTCTAATCTTTATAATTTAGTAATTAATACTTCCTTAATACTATAGTACATTTTTTAAAATTAAATCTTGACAAGTTTTTATATTTGAAGGTGAAGAAGGGTCTTTCTTGTTATTTCAATGTTTTTTGTCTTTCTTAAAAGGGAATTTTGATTTATTTTTGGAAAGTTTGAATCTTTTAGACATCTTATGATGATACATAAATGTTTAGGGAGATCTAAACTTAACTACTTGATCATATATATATAGTTGTGAAGTTTTTTTTTTAAATACTTTTGAGCAAAGATTGACTTTCCTTTCTTTTTTGTGTTAATATTTTTGTTACAATTTTGGTCTATTTGAGGGTAGTTTTTTTTTTTTGGTTATGATCCCATTTTGTTGATAGACATGTAAGATGTATAGATCTGTTTGTTGTAAGAAAATAAGTGGAAATTTTGAGAAAGTACTCTCATCAGAACTCTTAGATCAGCATATACTTTCTTCCTCCATTGCTCATAAAAAAAACTAAAAAAAAAAACTCACACACACAAAATGAAGGGGAAAAAAAGGTGTCAAATTTTAATTGGCTATAACATAAAAATTCCTTAATTCTTGTTTTGTGATAAGATTAATATGACATGTATTGTTACACAACCAATCAAAAACAAGATTAGGGTTTTGTACTTCATTCACTACTAATAATATCAGTGAAAGAAGTACTCTTTTTTGTCATGAGTCAAACTTGCCCTAATTAGGGTTTTTTAAACTTATTTTTTGCTAGAAATATTATGGCTATTTATTTTTTTTTGCTTCTTAATTTATATTTTGCCTTTCTTATAATCAAAATATCAGATATGGTAGAAAAATTAACCAATCAGAGTTCAAAAAGATTTCAATTATAGACAAAAGTTGACATTCTTCTTCACTTGCTATTTGTTGAAATGTTTTACACCATTTAGGTAATGGGGTCATCAACACTCTACCTTTTTATTTTTTTACAAAAAATTGTTAAATGTGAGAGTGGTTGGTATAAGTTTTATTTTTTCTCAGTTACAAGAATCTTTGGTCACGTCATACAAGATTTTACACTTGTTGACAAATTTGATGAGAAAAGACACATTATAGTAAATTAAAGGAATGGTTTTATTTCCCTTCTTTGATTTCTCTTTTAATTTCCAACTCTAATGGTGAAAACTCACACACACAAAATTAATTTTTTTTGGTTTGAGATATCTCAGTTTAATGCTTTCACAAAGGTTCTGTAGATGTTTGAACTTAAACAGCAAAGAAACAGAAGTTGTAAGAAAAGAGAAATTGTAAGCCAATCAAATATTTTTTACTCAAACTAGGGTACACTTATTAGCTATGTTATATCAAATACTCCAAGAGGATCTTGTGCATAGATATATTTACGTAACTTTTTTTAAAAAAACAAAACAAAAATGTTGCTGCCTATATTTCAATTTATTTGTCGTAATTTCTTTTTTAGTCTGTTTTTTTTTAAAAAACCTCTATTCTTTTCTGACAACTCTTTAATTTTAGTTTTGCACGTGCACGTTACGACTACTAGAAAACATGAAATTTATGGGTAATCTTCATCTAATTGACGTTAAAAAGCTTCTAGTTGATTGATTCTTCTTACAAACCGTCGTTTATCTGTAGCTAAATGAAATTAATTGTCCGTAGCTAATTCCTTGTTTTCTAGTATGGTATGTGTTTAAGATTATAAGATTAAATAATATTTTTGGTACATTTGAGATTATTTTAACTTAAAACCACAAGATTTAAAAGTCATTTTCTAATTATTTTTAAAAAAAAAAGGTATATCAAGTTAAAACCAAACATACAAATCAAAACTAGTGAAATAGTAATTAGGGGCGGAGCTAGATGGGTGTTTGTGGGTTCGAACAAACTCAATAGTTTTTCCGTAGACCATATATTTATACTAGAAAATTAAGCACATAACTTGTGAATCTCTAACAAAATGAATTGACAGCTCAATGATAAGGACGATGAAGGAAATTTAGAACTTTTAAACTCGTAATACTAGTTCCGCCTCTAATAGTAATGTATGATAGGAATGAGAGATAGGGTGACCGTACAAGTTTTAATTGTGAGCCAATGAGAGAATTCTGAAATATGAGACAGACAAGACTCTATCAAACTATTCACTTTACCTTACAATAAGATTGAAACAAAACCCTAGGTGGGTAAAAAACTATAGTTGATGGGTATTACCCAAGGAATAAATTGTAATTATGACGTGGCTATAATCTGAACCGTTGAAAGATTGGACCAATCATGTTGTGGGAAATTGTGCCAGGTTGGCAGAGAGCAGCCAATCAGTAGCTCGAGGAAATTAAGGTAGTATAGCAGAATAGGAAATGTGAGTCATTCCCTCAGTGTTTGGTTTTTATATTTATTTTGTTTCAGTCTTAGGTCTAAAAATTGATATACAGTACTAGAAAATATTGTATCAAATGTCATGTTTGAGTGGACACATTGAGTTTCTGACTCAAACCAACACTTTTTTTACAAAAATAAATCAAGTTTGCGTGTTGGCCTAAATTAGCATGAAATAAATAAGAAAGTATTTGGATTTTCTTTACCTTTTAACAAAACGGGAGTGTTTTTTTTTTTTTTTTTTCAAGGTGAAAGGGAGTATAATAACAAGTTGAAAGTTTAGAATTCAAGATAGTCAACTAACTGGACTATCATGATTAATTAATTCGCCAAAGAGAAGTAAATATGACGTATTGGAACTTCCACTTTAGGAGGAAATTAAGAACACTCTCTTATAAAAGATGACTCAATTTACGGGACTTGATCAAAATTGAAACTTTTGATTAAGAATGAATGAGGGTTTGAAATTATATGTAATTATCTTCCTTAATCTCAACAATTCAAAAGGAATAATTAAGATGAATACGTCCTTATTTCTTAGTAGCACAGAAAAATCCATATTTTCTTGTCTTTCATGTTAGGGACTTTTATCTGTCCTCTCTTAAATCTTGATTTTGATTTGATTGCCATGAAAGATTTAGTGATCTTATGGTCTATGGACTCTTATTTATGACCATCTAATTTTATAGTCATATAGAGTAGTAACTTGTATATATTATTTGTATGTAATAATAGTATGTGATTTTGTCTGTCAATAGACTAGTTTTTTTATGATTGAAAAGAAGCTATCAATTTAACATATA